>JAZKJV010002424.1:0-54686 GCA_037367405.1 Ottelia alismoides | reverse complement strand
CTTGGGCCGAGGTGAGGAGAGCGCCCGTGTTCTCCACTTCAAAGTCGACATCGGCGGGGTTGATGAGTTCGGCGTCCACCACCACAATGCAGTCCGAGTCGGTGGTGCCATGGACGCGCGCGTCCAGGATCCGGCCCTGAAGCTCGATGTGCTGTCCCCACTGGAGCCACACTACCGCTCCGGCAACGAGCAGAACGACGGCGGCTCCGGCAAGGATGGCGGTCTTGTTCATGCGGCTACGACGCCAGCATCTTCTTCAGTTGAGCCATGCAAGTGTGCGAGTGCTGGATGAGCTGCGGACCAAAGATGTGCGTCTCCAGGCCGATCTGGCCCTTATAGCCGTCACGCTCCAGGCCTTGGAAGATCTCCATCCAGTCCAGCTTTTCCGCGTAGCCGTCCAACAGGCTCTTGCCTTTCATCTGCACGTTGGCGATCCGCTTGAAGGGAAGACGCTTGTAGCCATCCGGATAGGCCGGCTCCTTGAGCTTGGTCCCGTTGTCGGGATCCCAGTTCACGCCCACCGACTTAGACGGAATGAGCTTCATCAGCGCCGCCGTCTCCTCGCAGGAGATCACATTCTGGGAATTTTCGTTCTCCACCAGCAACTGGATCTTTTCCTTCTCAGCCACCTTGGCCATCTCTCCGATAATCTCGGCGAGGCGCGGCAGCAATTTCTCGGGTTCCTCCACGCGGGAAAACGTGAAGACGCGCAACTTGCCGACGCCCAGAATATGGGCGGCGCGAATCGCCTTGTTCAAGTCTTCCATGCGGCGGTCAAACAACCGTTGACCATTGTCAATCCGGCGCTTGGCGGCCTCGGGCGTCTCCGGCTTGGCGGTCTTAACCGTGGTGCCCGGCAGCCAGTGCTTCAGCAGAGGCGTATTCAGAAAAGAAATCTTCACGCCGCCCTCGGCAAACTGCTGGGCGGCGGCCTTGAGCTCGGCCTCTTCCAGCAGATGATAGCTGCGGCTCTTGGCGCCGGGTGTACCGCGGAGTTCCAGCCACTTCATGCCGTACTTCTGCGCAAACTGGATGGCTTCTTCCGGCGTGGTGGCAATCTCGTCGGTGATGGCGCTGATGCGGTCAAACGTGATCTTGTTCGCCTTGGCAAAGGCGGGTAGAGAGAGCGCCGTAGCGAGGGCCGAGGATATCGCGGTGCGGCGAGTGACGTGTTCCATGGATCGCTTTATTGTATGCGAGCCACCCCCACCCGGCATGACCCCTGTTTGGCCAATCATCCGCATTCCTAGCGAAGGGGAAAGGAAGGCTAAATGACAAACACGCGAATCCTCCAGGCGGCGCTGGCGCTGGCCCCGGTCTTGATGCCCGCCGCCACCGTGACCAATGGTGACTTTGAAACCGGCAACCTCACCGGCTGGACGCTCAGCAACTCCAGCATCTACGACAAAGTGTGCCTCTCCGGCTCCACGGTGGGCGCCGCCGTTTGCAGCGTTCACGGCGGCAGTTATGCCATGACGTTTGGCCACGCGGGCACCACGACAGGGCTCGCGCAGACCATCGCGACCACGGCCGGCCAGGCGTATGACATCTCGTTCTATCTCGCGGTCGCCACTCCCACCTCGAGCGGTACCGAGAGCTTCGAACTGCTCTGGGATGGCACTTCGGTGTTCGCCCTGGTAAATCCATCGGCCGCATTCTCCTACGGTCAACGAATCGTCACCAATCTGGTAGCAACGTCGGCCTCGACGGTACTCGAATTCCGCGCCCGGCACGACCCATCGCAGTGGTTCCTGGACGACGTCACCGTTACCGAAGCGGTTCCCGAGCCTGGGTCAGTAGCGTTAGTGCTGAGCGGAACCGCCCTGCTGGCCTGGCGGCGGATCGCCCAATCAGCATCCGCGCGGAAAGCATCAACGCAACGGCCAAACTAATCAGCGACCAGCGCCAGAAGCGCCCCCGGTCAATCTCGAACACCACCTCGTGCTCGCCCGCCGGCACATCCACGCCGCGGAACGCTCCCAGCACACGCTGAAGCGGCACCACGCGGCCGTCGATGCGGGCTCGCCAGCCGGAGGTCCACGCGTCGCGGACAATCAGGCGGGCCGGCTCGCCGTGCGAGACGCGAAGGCGCACCTCGTTGCGTCCCTCGCGCAACAGATGCAGGTTACCCGGCCACTCCATTCGCGGCGCGGGCTCTTTGACGCGGTACACCAGGCGGCCGGGAATCTCCGCCGCCTTCTCAAGCAAGGGAGAATCCACCGGCGCGCGCGAGACAACGGCCGTTACAGCCATGGCGCGCAAAGCTTCCGCGTCCGGCTTTTCGATCTGATAGAAGGCGCCCCAACGGGCCCCTCGGGCCATCTTCAAGCGCACCTGAATCAGGTGCTCCAGCGCCAGCGGATCGTAGCCATTCGCCGACCGGATCCGCGCGAGCGGAGCCCCGCTCGACCAGAGCGCCGAATCGGCCACGGTGTCGATGCGGCCATCGCCGGCCATGCGGCGGACCGTGGCCAAGCTCTCGCGCGAGCCGTCAATCTGGTGTTCGTCGATGCCCGGCTCGCGCTGGAGCGACTGCGTGTTCATCGGGCGCCCGCTACCGGTCAGAATCAGTTCGCCGGCAATCGCGAGCGCGGGCAGCCACACGGCGCGCCCACTCAGGCGCGCGGTGAACGGGGCATGCGCCGCCAGCAGAGCAACACAGAGGCAGAACGGCGCCAGGAACGGATACCAGTAGAACGAGCGTTGGATAAAGACCGGCAGCGCGGCAAACAGCCCCGTACCGATCGGCGTGGTTTCCCCCAGCATCGCAACGGCGAACAGCACCATCAGGCCGGCCAGACGGGGCGCTCGCCGGGCTCCCCAGGCCGCCATCCCCAGCCCGGCCCAGCCGCAGAAGGTGTAGAGGAAAGTAAGTTCCAACGGCTGTTTGTATGTGTCGAGGTCAAAGATGCCGTAGGCGTTCGGCCAGAGGAGCGACACCAGGCTTTGCCACGGGAGTCCGCCGCCGCTGCCTAGCCAATCGGTGCGGTACTGCGCGACGCTTTCGGTCATCAGGTCGTAGGCGGGGCCTAGTTGGAACGCCGCCAGGCCGAGTCCCGCGGCGACTCCGATAAGCGCCCGGCCTGACCAGCACAAAGTGGACACGATCAGCACCAAAGTCATGGGCGTAAAGCCAGCCAGGGCGGCCAGCAGCGTGGCGAGCGTCACGCGCCACCACGAACCAGCAATAGCGCCTTCCCAAGCGAGCGGCAACCAGGCGGCCGCCATCACCGAACCCATGTGTTGGACCTGTGAGGCGAAGAAGCCGCCCAACGAGTAGATCAGCGCCGCGCAGAGCGCCGCTGCTGGCGGGCAATCCAGTCGGCGGGCCAGCCGGTAAGCCAGCAACGCGGCGAGCCAAACATGGAGCGCCACGTTCCATTCCAGGCGATCGAGCAAGCCGTCACGGCCCAGCGCCGCCGCCCAGGCCACCGTGGGATAAAACACCGCCGCCTGCGGGTTCGCCGCCAGCGGCCGGCCGCAGTAAGCGTAGGGCTCCCAGTAAGGGAACTCGCCTTCCTGCAGCGAGTCCGCCAGAGCGGCAGCCAGCGGAAGATGGTAATTCCGCAGGTCCCACGGCATCGCTCCGTCGGCGGTGAACAGCGCCCGCGCGTGAAACAGCAGCACGGCCAAGGCGAGCACTACGGCGGCGGCGCGCGACCTCATCGGCGGCGCAACGCCCGCAGGGCCTCCACGCTATGGTTGCGGCCGTAAAGAAAATAGAGCCCGAGTCCCAGCGAAAACCAGCAAGCAAACGCGGCCCAGACAAACAGCGTCAGGCTCATCATCAACAGCAGGCAACAGCCAATCGAAAGCAGCGGCAAAAATGGCACCAGCGGTACCCGAAAGCCCCGCGGACGCTCCGGCTGGCGCTTGCGGAGCACCAGCACGGCGGCCGACACCAACGCGAACGCAAACAGCGTGCCCATGTTGGCCAAATCGGCGAAGTTGCCAATGCTGCCGAACATCGAGGGGATGCCGACCAGAAAACCCGCGATCCACGTGGCAACATGCGGCGTGCGGAACCGGGGGTGGATCTTCGAAAAGAGCGGCGGCAGGAGCCCATCGCGCGACATTGCATACCAGATGCGGCTCTGGCCGTACTGAAAGACGAGCAGCGAAGAAACCATGCCGAAAAGCGCGCCCACCCCCACCAGCCACCGTACGTTGGGGAGTCCTTTGGCGGCCAGCGCTTCCACCACCGGAGCGTCGGTGCCGAGTTTGGTCCAGTTGGTCATGCCCGTCAGCACCACCGCCACCGCGCAATACAGGATGGTGCAGATCACCAGCGAGGCAATAATGCCAAAAGGCAGATCGCGCTGCGGGTTCTTGCATTCCTCCGCCGCCGTCGACACCGAATCAAAGCCGATGTAACTGAAAAACACGATCGCGGCCCCGGTCAGCACTCCGCTGGAGCCGTTCGGGAAAATCGGGTTCCAGTTGGCGGCCTCCGTATAGGAAGAGCCCACCACCACAAACAGCAGGATCACAGAGATCTTCACCAGCACCATCACGTTGTTGGCCGTCGTGCCTTCTTTCACGCCTCTCACCAGCAGCCAGGTCAGCAGCAATAGAATCAAAAGCGACATCAGGTTGATGTGCCCCGTGTAACCATCCGGCTTGAACATCGGCTCGGAGATCGCCGCGGGCAGTTTCAGGCCAAAACGCGCCAGCACATCGTTGACGTGCGCCGCAAAACCAACGGCCACCGCCATGTTGGAAACCGCGTACTCCAGCACGAGTTGCCAGCCCACCACCCAGGCGAAAATCTCGCCCAGCGTCGCGTAGGCGTAGGTGTAGGCGCTGCCCGCGATCGGGATCATCGACGCCAGTTCGGCGTAGCAGAGCGCCGCAAAGCCGCAAGCCACCGCCACCAGAAAGAACGAGAGCGCAATGCCAGGCCCCGCCCCAGGACGGCCGACCGACGAAACAAATCCGCCGTGACGGATAATCTCCAGGATGGTCGCGTTCCAAACGCTCTCATACTGCTTTACTTCGCCGGCCGCCGCCGTACCGGTGAGGATAAAAATCCCCGAGCCGATCACGGCGCCGATTCCCAGGGCGGTGAGTTGCCAGGGGCCAAGCGTCTTCTTCAGGGCGCGGTCAGGATGCTCGCTTTCGGCAATGAGCTCATCGATTGCTTTGGTACGAAGGAGCGGGGACATCTGGTTAATGTAGCGCGAAAAGACAAACGGGCGAGTCCCCAGGAGAACCCGCCCGCTCGATCCGTAACGGCGTTAGATTTTCTCGCCGTACTTCTTGAAGTGCTCTTCCTTGGCCGAGGCGACCCAGTTCTCCCGCCGGATGCGGTCGTTGAACTGATGCGTCAACACTGAGCCAAAGTGATCAATGTCCGCCTCGCTCCATTCGGCAATCTGCTGGAAGAGATAGACGCCCTTTTCGTTGAGCTGCTTGGCAAGCACCGGGCCAATGCCGTACACCTTCACCAGATCGTCCTTGCGATCCTTCGGCGGGGCGGCGGGCTTCTTGAGCTTCTCCTCAAGGGTGGCCACCTTCTGCGAGCAAGCGTCCAGGTCGCCCTCGTACTGGCTCACTCGTCCGCGGAGCGAGGCAATTTCCTCATCCTTCACACCAACCGTGGTGCTAAACTTCGCTTCCCACTCCTGCACCTGCCCCGCCAGTGGCTCCAGTTGCGTGACGCGCGTGTGCAGCTTGGCAATCTCGCCATCCTTCGTCTTCACCACCGACGTGTAGCGCGTGTCCCACTCGCGGATGGCCTTATCGCGCTCCTGCACCTGTGCCCGCAGCGGCTCAAGTTCCCCGATCTTGGCCGAGAGTTTGGCAATCTCGCCGTCCTTAGTCTTGACCGTGGCGGCGTACCGGGCATCCCATTCCTTGATAATCCGGTCCCGTTCCTTCACCTGGCCGGGCAACGGCTCCAGGTCCTGGAGCTTGGCGCGGAGCTTGCCCAGATCGTCGTCCCGCTTGGCGATCGCCTTGTCGTGATCCTTGACGAATGCGTGGTAGCGCGCGTCCCAATCGCGAATGATCCGGTCGCGGTCCGTAAGCTGGGCGGTGAGCGGCTCCAGCTCTTTCACACGGCCTTCCAGCCTGGCGATGTCGCCGTCCTTCGCCTGGATGGCGGAGCTATAGCGTTTCTCCCATTGGGCCAGCGCCGTCCGCTGAGCACCGAGTTCGTCGTCCTTGGCGCCAAGTCCAGTAGCGTACTTGGCTTGCCATTCCTCCAGCAGCAGGTTGTAGCGCGACTGCCAATCCTGCATCCCGGCGTTGTACTTGCTTTCCCATTCGCCGATGATCAGCGTGTACTTGCCCTCGGCGTCCTTGCCTTGCGCGCGCAGTTCGCCCAGTTCTTCGTCCTTCGCCGTCAGCTTGCCCTGCCACTCGGTGACCGTCAGATTGTAACGATCCGCCGCCTCGCTGAGCTTACCGTTCAGCCCGCCGATCTCCTCGTCCTTCGCCGTCAGCTTGCCCTGCCACTCGGTGACCGTCAGATTGTAACGATCCGCCGCCTCGCTGAGCTTACCGTTCAGCCCGCCGATCTCCTCGTCCTTCGCCGTCAGCTTGCCCTGCCACTCGGTGACCGTCAGATTGTAACGATCCGCCGCCTCGCTGAGCTTGCCGTTCAGGCCCGCAATCTCCTCGTCCTTCGCCGTCAGCTTGCCCTGCCACTCGGTGACCGTCAGATTGTAACGATCCGCCGCCTCGCTGAGCTTACCGTTCAGCCCCGCAATCTCCTCGTCCTTCGCCGTCAGCTTGCCCTGCCACTCGGTGACCGTCAGATTGTAACGATCCGCCGCCTCGCTGAGCTTGCCGTTCAGCCCCGCAATCTCCTCGTCCTTCGCCTGGCTCGTACTCTTGTAGCGGCGCTCCCACTCACCCAGCTTGCCGTTCAGCCCGGCAATCTCACCGTTCTTGGCGTCCAAACCAGTGGCGTACTTAGCTTCCCATTCCTGCACCGTGAGATCAAAACGGCTATTGCAATCCTGCAGCGCCGCTTCGCGTTCGGCCAGCTGATGGCGGAGCGGCTCCAGTTCCTGAATGCGCGCCTGCAGCACCCCGATCTCGTCGTCCTTGCCCTTAAGCGTGGCCGGTAACGGATCAAGTTCCTTCACGCGCAGCGATAGCTTGCCGATCTCATCATCCTTGAGCCGGAGATCAGAGGTGTACTTGCCCTGCCAATCGCCGATTTGCGCCGTGAACTTCTGCGTGGAGTCCGCGTACTCTCCTTCCAGTTCGCGAATGCGGGCCTCGAGTTTGCCCACGTAAACGTCCTTAGCCTTCAGCCGGGCGTCGCGATCGGAAACCTGCGCCGGGAAGATCTCGAGTTCGTGGATCCGGCCGGTGAGCTTGCCAATCTCGGCATCCTTGGTTTCCACCGCCGCCTGGTAGCGCGTCTCGCACTCGCGCAGCTTCGATTCGCACGCGGCCAGTTGACCGGGGTAGGGCTCCAGTTCCTTAATGCGGGCGTTGAGCTTAGCGGCTTCCGTGTCGCGTTCCTTCTGCAACTCCTGGTAGCGCACTTCCCAGTTTTTGACCTTGCCATTCAGCTCGGCCACCTGAGCCGTCAACGGCACCAGCACGGCAAGTTCCGCGCCCAGGCGCGTGATCTCGCTGTCCTTCTCGGTAAGCCTCGCCTCGGTATCCCGCAGCTTCGGCACCAGCAATTGCAACTCGCCCACGCGAGCGCCCAGCGTCTTCTCGTTCTCCGCTTTGACGGCCAGATCCGCTTTCAGCTTTTCAATCTCCGCGCGGAGAGCATCCAGTTCGCCGGTCCGCGCCTGCAGATCAGCGCTGAGCGAGGCGGATGTCTCCTTGCAACGGGCATAGTCAGCCAGGGCCGCCGTGAGAGCCGTGGCCTTGGCGGCCAGTTCGGTTTCCAGCGGCGGAATGCGATCGCGCAGCGCGGCCAGATCGGCTTCCAGCGTCCCAATCGTCACCCGGGCGCCGTCCAGATCACTGCGGACTTCGCCCAGGCTCTTATTCACCGCGGTCAGCTTGCCCTGTTCGGCCGTAAGCGAACTCTTGGCCCCGTCCAGTTGCAGGTTCAGTTGATCGTAACGCCCCTTCCAGGATGCCTCCAGATCGCCCAGCTGGGCTTGGCCGAAGAAGCGGCGGAGAAACCACCCGACAATGCCGCCGATAATGGCGGCAATCGCCAGGCACATGAGAATTTCTTGAATGATGTACCACATGATGTTTGCGGGGAACTCCTAATTCAACTGCTGGCCTTAGTTGGTCTTCTTGACGGTTACTTCGCTGACGCTGAAATCGATGCGCCGATTGCGCTGGCGCCCGGCCTCGGTATCGTTGCTGTCAACCGGCTTATCGGGGCCGAACCCTTCGGTGCTCAGCCGCGCCGCCGCAATGCCTTTCTTAACCAGATAGTCGCGGCAGCTCTCGGCGCGGCGGCGGCTGAGATCAAGATTCATGGCCCGCAGGCCGCGGTTGTCCGTGTGGCCCGAAATGCCCACCGGAAGATCGGGCACTTGCGCCAGAATGCCGGCCACCTTGTCGAGCGTGGCCTGCCCCTTGGGAGTGAGTTGCGCGCTGCCCGTGAGAAACTCCACAATATCGAGCTTCAGCACCTGGGTGATCTCCTGCTGCGCCTTCTCCGACGCCGGCCGCGGAATCACTTCCACCACTACATCGGCCACGCCCCACGTGTTGCGCGCCGCCTCTTGCGCTTCCTGGCTGATCTCGCGCGAACCCTCGTAGCCCCGAAGAACAATGATGCGCTGCGCTTCGCTGGTGCCCGCGCCCTTCAGGCTCACCGCCGCCGGCGCCGCATACTGGATTCCCTTCGCCGTAAGCGCGGCCCGGGAGCGCGCCAGCAGGTCCGCCTCGATTTCCGGCCGGTGCATCCCCAAACATCTCCAGGCCAACAAGCCCAGCGCCGCAAGGCCGAGCAACAAGATCAAGAGTCGCGACAAGGTTGTCTCCCTCTCTTCCCTTCTTCTTCAATTCCGGAGTCCCAAGACCAATCGCAGCCCGGCTGCGAAGACCACACGTTTACACGCTACGATGACTGATCTTGCGGCGCGATGCAACTCCCAACACGAATTTTTTCCGCAAAGAATCGTAACTCGGTACTGCCAGAACCACTGTAGAATCAACCCATGCGACGCCGAACCCTCTTTTCCTCGCCGGCGGCTATGGCTCCGCTCGCCGCCGCCACCAAATTGAAACCTGGTGAGATCGAACGCCGAGCCTTCGGCAAGACCGGCGAAAAGCTCACCATCATCGGCCAGGCCGGCGGACGGTTCCCCTTGATCACTTTCGAGGAAGCCGTGGCCATCACCCGCCGGGCCTACGAACTCGGTCTCAATTACTTCGACAACGCCCATAGCTATTGGAACGGCCGTTCGGAAGAGGTCTACGGCGCCGCGCTGCGCGACGTGCGCAAAAAGGTATTCATCACCTCCAAGTCCACCCAGCGTCTCGCCAAGGACGCCACCGCCGAACTCGACTTGACCCTCAAGCGCCTGAAAACGGACTACGTCGATTTGTGGCAAATCCACTCGGTGAGCGAACTTCCCGAGGTGGACACCATCTTCGGGCCCGGCGGCGCCCTCGAAGCGTTTGAAGCCGCCAAGAAGGCGGGCAAGTGCCGGTTCATTGGCTTCACCGGCCATCGCGACCCGTATGTTCACCTGGAAATGTTGAAGCGCTATGACAAGTACGACACCATTCTCATGCCGCTTCACATGGCCGATCCCAGCTACTTGAGCTTCGAAAAGCTCGTGCTGCCCGAAGCCGTCAAACGCGGCCTGGGCATTCAAGGAATGAAGAGCACCGCCAATTCGAAGCTCCTGCAGAACTTTAGCTTTTCCGATTGCTTGCGCTACACCCTCAGCCTGCCCATTCATTGCCTGGCCGTCGGCTGCACTTCGATCGGACAGCTCGAAGACGACGTCCGCGTGGTGACCAACTTCCAGCGGTTCGACGAGCCCAAGCTCGCCGCCTTACGGCAGAAAGCTTCCTCCCTCAAGGGGCCGGCTCTCGAGGATTGGAAGCGCGACGTGACGCGCGCCGGCGTCACCGTGCCGAATCGTTACCTGGGCGGCTGAGCCGCCGGCGACCACGGCGGGCGAATCTGATTCGTGCGCGCGTAGGCGATCGACTGGCCCATGTGCTCGTTCAGATGCACCAGAATCCGCAGCCAGACGCCGTCGGCGTTGGTCTCGATGCGCTTAAGAAATTGAACCCGGCGCTCGCGCGAAGCGGCCGTCGTCTTGGCGCGTTCGGCCTTGAGCGCCTCCAGCGACGCGGCCAGCCATTTGACGATCTCCGCCTTGGAGCGCTTGGCAAGGTCGGCCGGCAGATCCGGCGGCCGCGCAATCCCCAACTGGCTCATCAACGCAAAGTTGCCCGAGGCCAGATGAGCGTAAACCTCGGCAATCGACATCACACCCTCGCCCGGACGCCAGGAATACTTTTCCTCAGGCACGGCCTGGGCCAGCGCCAGCACTTGGCGGGAAACATGGCGAAGTTCACCATCGTAGCCCGTGCCGATGCCTTCATACAGTTCCTGGGCGGGCAGGATCATCGCGGCGGCAAGGATCAGGAGATTGCGCATGGTCCGATCATAACGAGTCGGTGCGCCGCTGAAAACCACAAACCAGACTCCGGCCGGACCATCGCGCACGCTCCGGCCGCGAGGACTCATCCCTGCCCGCCCTCCAATCGGCCGGCGGCGCCGGAATCCCGCGGCGCAGATTCATTGCGGTTTAGATACACTGGGCCATAGAGGTGCCCCCGCGGTGAATCACAACGAACCCAACTCCCGACGCAACTTCATTGGCACGGTCGCCACCGGACTGGCCGGCACCCTGGCCCCCGGCAAAGTGCTCGGCGCCAATGAACGCATTCGCCTCGGCATCATCGGCCCCGGTGACCGCGGCCAGCAAATTCTGCGCGAGGCCATCGGCTGCGACAACGTCGAGTTCGTCGCCGCGGCCGACGTCTACACGCGCCGCCTGGAGCAGGCCAAGGGAATCCAGGGCGACATCAAGACCTACCTGGACTACCGGTATCTGCTCGAGGACAAATCGATTGACGCCGTCCTCATCGCCACGCCACAGCATCTGCATTGTGAGCATTTCACCGCCGCCCTCGACGCCGGCAAACATGTCTACCAGGAAAAGACCATGGCCTTCACCGTGGATCACGCCAAACGCATGCGCGCCGCCTATCAGAAGGCCAAGGGCCGCACGGTGCAAATTGGCCACCAGCACATGTCGTCCGGCTTGATGACCGACGCCGTCGACATGCTCAAGCAGCAGCCCATGGGCAAGATCTCGGCCATCGTGATGCACATGTACCGGAATACGCCGGCCGGCAAACCGCAATGGTCGCGCCCGCTGTTCCCCGATGTAACGCCGGAAAACGTCATCTGGAATAGCTTTCTCGGCGAAGCCCCGAAACGCGACTTCGATGCCCAGCGCTTCATCAACTGGCGCTTCTTCTGGGATTACTCCGGCGGCAACATCTACGAGAACATGTGCCACCAGATCGCCTTCTGGTACAAACCGCTCGGCCTCCAGATTCCCTCGGCCGTCACCATGACCGGCGGCGTCTACCTTTGGAAGGACGGCCGCGAAGTGCCCGACACCATGGCCGTCTCCATGGAACATCCCGAGGAACTGCTCGTCACCTGGACCAGCGGCTTTGGCAACGACAAGCTGGGCGCCACCGAAAGCGTCCTCGGCACCGATGGCACCATCCAGAAGTCGCAGCAGATCCGCTGGACCCCGCAGAAAGTCAATACCCCGAAGGGCGAGGAAATTCTGGGAGCGGCCAAAACCGCCCCGCGGGCCCACATGCAGAACTTCCTGGATTCCATCCGCGGCGCCGCCTCCCCGGTCTGTCCCTTTGAAATCGGCTTCCGGGTCTCGATTGCCTGCCGCATGGCCGTCGAGAGTTACCGCCAAGGGCGCACGGTCCGCTGGGACGCCCACCGCGAAGAAATCGTCTAACCCAGCCGATAGTAGGCTCGATGGATTTCTCATACAGCGACGACCATGTTCAACTGCGCAAAGCAGTGCGGGAGTTTGCCGAGGGCGAGATTCTGCCGCATGTGCTCGAGTGGGACGAGGCGCAAACCTTCCCGCTGGCCGTGGTGAAAAAGCTGGGCCAGTTGGGCTTCATGGGCTCCATTTTCCCGGAGGATCTGGGCGGCGCCGGCATGGGTTACATCGAGTACTCCATCATCATTGAGGAGATATCCCGGGTGGACCCCTCGGTGGGCTTGATCCTGGCCGCCCATACCTCGCTCTGCAGCAATCACATTTTTGTCGCTGGCTCAGAGGAGCAGAAGCGCCGCTATCTTCCCAAGCTGGCCACCGCCGAGTGGATTGGCTGTTGGTCGTTGACCGAGCCTGAGGCTGGCAGCGATGCCGCCGGCACCAAGACCACGGCCGTGCGCCAGAGCGATGGCCAATGGCTGGTGAACGGCTCCAAGACGTTCACAACCAACGCCCACTATGCCGATGTCTGCATCGGCACGGCCGTCACCGATAAGTCGGCGGGGTCCCGGGGAATCTCGGCCTTTGCCTTCGAAAAAGGAGCCTTTCGCGCGGGCAAAAAGGAAAACAAGCTCGGCATGCGGGCGTCGGCCACCGGCGAGGTGATCTTTGACGGCGTGGTGCTGCCCGAGTCGCAACTGGTGGGGAAACCTGGCGAGGGGTTCATTGACTGCCTGCGCATCCTCGATGGCGGCCGGATTTCCATCGCGGCTTTGTCTCTGGGAATTGCGGTGGGCGCCTACGAAGCGGCTTTGAAGTATGCCAAGCAACGCAAGGCCTTCGGCCAGGCGATCGCCGAGTTCCAGGCCATTCAGCAGAAGCTCGTCGATATGGCGGTCGATATCGAAGCGGCGCGGCTGCTCATCTACAAGTCGGCGTGGGAGAAGGATCGCGGGGGCCGCGTGACGAAGTCCTCGGCGATGGCCAAACTGTTTGCCTCGGAAATGGCGGTGCGGGCCTGCAATGAGGCGGTGCAGATCCACGGCGGCTATGGCTTCATCAAGGATTATCCGGTCGAAAAGTTTTACCGCGACGTGAAGTTGATGACCATTGGCGAGGGCACCAGCGAGATCCAGCGGCTCGTAATCGCCCGTTCTTTATTGAAGGGAGAGTAAGGGAGAGTAGTGGAGAGAACTCAACGGGAGTTCAAAGGATTCCCCAGCGATCCAACACTTCCGCGCCAAGAACTCCGCGAGCGGCTCTCCTCGCCAACCCCAGCGCGCCGTCCCGCGCCAAACGCCCCCATGCTGCCCCTCGCCCACCGCCTTCTCGCCCGCGCCGCCACTCTCGTCGAAAACGCCTCGCCCGCAGGCCGGGCCGTCCTCCCAGCGCAGTTCCCCAAAACCGGGCCCGCCTCAGTCATCGGCATCACCGGACCACCCGGCGCCCGCAAAAGCACCAATCGCGTGATCCGGTACTTCCGCGCCCAGACCCCGCGCGTGGCTGTCCTCGCCGTCGACCCCACCGCGCCGGCCCGCCAAGGAACCCGCCCGGGAGCCCCCTTGGAAACGCCCCCATGCTGACCCTCGCCCACCGCCTCCTCGCCGGCGACCGCCAGCCGCTCGCCCGGGCCGTCCGCCAAGCGCTCTTCCCCCGAACCGGGCCCGCCTCAGTCATCGGCATCACCGGACCACCCGGCGCCGGCAAAAGCACCAATCGCGTGATCCGGCACTTCCGCGCCAAGACCCCGCGCGTGGCTGTCTTCGCCGTCAACCCCACCGCGCCGGCCCGCCACGGAACCCGCCCGGGAGCCCCCTTGGAAACGCCCCCATGCTAACCCTCGCCCACCGCCTCCTCGCCGGCGACCGCCTCCTCGCCGGCGACCGCCAGCCGCTCGCCCGGGCCGTCCGCCAAGCGCTCTTCCCCCGAACCGGGCCCGCCTCAGTCATCGGCATCAACGGACCACCCGGCGCAGGCAAAAGCACCAATCGCGTGATCCGGCACTTCCGCGCCAAAACCCCGCGCGTGGCTCTCCTCGCCGTCAACCCCACCGCGCCGGCCCGCAACGGAACCCGCCCGGGAGCCCCCTTGGAAACGCCCCCATGCTGACCCTCGCCCACCGCCTCCTCGCCGGCGACCGCCGGGCGCTCGCCCGCGCCGCCACTCTCGTCGAAAACGCCTCGCCCGCAGGCCGGGACGTCCTCCAAACGCTCTTCCCCAAAACCGGCCACGCCCTCGTCATCGGCATCACCGGACCACCCGGCGCCGGCAAAAGCACGCTCACCGATCGCTTGATCCAACACTTCCGCGCTGAGGCTCTCCGCGTGGCCGTCCTCGCCGTCGATCCCACCAGTCCCTACTCCGGCGGCGCCATTCTCGGCGACCGGATTCGCATGCAACAGCATCACGCCGACGACGGTGTCTTCGTACGCTCCATGGCGACCCGCGGCGCCCTGGGTGGGCTTGCCAACACCACCGCCGACTTGGTAACACTCCTCGATGGCGCCGGTTGGGACGTCGTCCTCATCGAAACCGTCGGCGTGGGGCAGGACGAAGTCGAGATCGCGCGCCTGGCCCAAGCCGTGCTCGTAGTGCTCGTGCCCGGCATGGGCGATGACGTGCAGGCCATCAAAGCGGGTATCATGGAGATCGCCGACGTTTTCGTTCTCAATAAGGCCGATCAGCCAGGGATCGAAAAACTCGAACGGGAAGTCCAGTACATGTTGACCCTGGGAGGCGCGCGCGCCCCCCAGCTCCTGCGCACGGTGGCGAGTGAAGGCGTCGGGGTGGCCGAGGTGGCGCGGGCGGCGCGGGCGTTTGCCGCTACTCCGGCCAGCCGCGAGCGCACCATCAGCGCCTGGCGGCACCGGCTCGGCGAAATGGCCAGGGCCCGGCTTCTTGAACGTTTGCCGTTGGTGGAACTTGATGCGCTGGCCCAGCAAGTGGCGGCGCGGGAAAAGGAACCGGTTTCTGCAATCGATGAATGGCTCGATCGATCTCTTGGTCATCGCCGCCCGTAACCGGGAGGCGCCCTCCCCTCATGCGGCGCGGCCCGGCAAGGTGCCCCACCATGGCTGAAACCACGGGCTCCATTGACCACCTTGGCATCGCCGTCCGCAGTGTGGACGCCGCGCTAGCCTTTTATCGCGATCAATTGGGCCTGGCCGTCACCCTCCGCACCGTCGTCGAACCGGAGAAGGTCGCCGTGGCCATGCTCGCCGCCGGCCCGTCGCGCCTGGAACTGCTGGAGGCCACCAGCCCCGATTCGCCCATCGCGAAGTTTATCGAAAAGCGCGGCGAAGGCCTCCATCATGTATGCTTGCGCGTGCCCGATCTGGCCGCCGCCGTCGAACGGCTCAAGGCCGGCGGCAGCCACGTGCTCAACGAGCCGCGCCCCGGTGCCGGTGGGCACCGCTACGTTTTTATTCATCCGTCGTCCACCGGCGGCGTGTTGCTCGAATTGGTAGAAGGAGAAAATCACTGAAGTGAGTGCTCAAGCGAAAATCGGCGTGATTGGCGGCAGCGGGCTCTATTCGATGCCCGGCTTTGAATTGCAGGAGGAACTCTTCCTGGAGACGCCCTTCGGCGCGCCGTCGGACGCCTACATGGTGGGCCAGTTAGCCGGCCAGCAAGTCGCCTTCCTGCCCCGGCACGCGCGCGGCCACCGGATCACCCCCTCGGAACTCAACTTTCGCGCCAACATCTACGGCATGAAGCTTCTGGGCGTCGAACGCATTGTCAGCTTGAGCGCCGTCGGCTCGCTGAAGGAGGAACATAAGCCGCTTGACTTTGTTCTGCCGGACCAGTTCTTCGACCGCACGCGCGGCCGCATCTCCACCTTCTTCGGCGATGGTCTGGTAGCCCATGTCAGCTTTGCCGACCCGGTCTGTGAGGAACTGGGCCACCTGGTGCACGAAGCCTGTGGCCGCGTCGGCGTCACGGCCAAAAAGGGCGGTACCTATCTCTGCATGGAGGGTCCGGCCTTCTCCACCAAGGCCGAATCGAACGTCTACCGCTCCTGGGGCATGGACGTCATCGGTATGACGAATCTGCAGGAAGCCAAGCTCGCCCGTGAGGCCGAAATCTGCTATGTCACCGTCGCCATGGTGACCGACTACGACTGTTGGCACCCCGACCACGACGCCGTGACCGTCGCCGACATCATCGCCAATCTCACCAAAAACGCCGAAAACGCCGCCAAAGTGGTGCGCGAAGTGGTGGGCGCCCTCGACCCGGCCGCCGCCCGCGGCTGCAAATGCGGCTCCGCGCTCAAACACGCCCTGCTCACCGATCCGGCCAAGGTGCCCGTCGAGACCCAAAAGAAACTCGCGCCGATCGTGGGGAAGTACCTGAACGCAAAATGATGGCCCCGGAGCAAATCGCCGCATGGGTGCTCGAACAGTCCGTCAAAGGCGCCACCTGGTCGCGCGAAGACGTCGACATGATCATCGACGATCCGGCCCTGTTCCGTGTCCTGGCCGAAGGACTCTCTGACCGGTTTGAAAGCGCCCTCGTCGATCGCTACGTCGAAATCTTCTCCTATGTGTTGGCCAAAAAGCTCCCCGGCGTCTCGGCCGCCACGCTCCAGGAGCGCTATGGCCGCATCCGGCAACGCCGGGAATTTGGCGGCAGCACCGAGGCCGTGCGCGAAGTCTTCGTTCTCTCCCGCGTCACCCTGGGCGCCGACGTCGCGATCACCAGCGTCATCCTGGATGGCCTCAAACGCCGCTTCCGCAACGCCCGCATCTGGCTGTGTGGCGACCGTAAGTCCTATCAACTTTTCGAAGACGACAACCGCGTCGGCTACTACCCGCTCTTCTATGAACGGGGCAGCGGGCTGGACCGCGTCCTGGGCGGACGGGCTTACTTTAAGCAAGGTCTGGTCGTCGATCCCGATTCCCGGATCACGCAACTCGGCCTCCTGCCCGTGTGCCCGGACGAGAACTACTATTTCTTTGAAAGCCGCCGCGCCGGCGGCGACGACTCGGCCGAAACCCTCACCCAACTGGCCGTCCAATGGGTCCGCGCCACCTTCGGCGTGGAGGCCAAACCCTACATCGCGCCCAAACTCACTCGTTGGGGCGGGCGCTACACCGCCGTCAGCCTCGGCACCGGCGGGAACAGTGGCAAGGGTCTGAGCGGCACTTTTGAACGCCTCTTGATCCAGAAGCTCGCCAAGGCCGACCTGCCCGTGGTCGTGGACCTCGGCGCCGGCGGCGAGGAAACCGAACGCGTCCAGGAGGCCGTCCGCGGCCTCGCCAACGTGAACACGCACAAAGGGACCTTCGCCGAGTTCGCCGCTGTCATCGCCCAGGCCACCCGGTATTTCGGGTATGACTCGGCGGGAACGCATGTCGCCGCGGCCGCCGGCGTCCCCCTCACCGTCTTTTTCAAGGGTCACGTGAACGAGCGAATGTTCGAGCGGTGGAAACCAGCCCCCAGTACCACCGCCCGGACCATTCGCATCGACGACCCGCATCCGGAACCCCTACGGGTGCTGGCGGCAATTCAGGAGTAGCCGCCGCACCGGCCCCGCCTCACTTCGCCATCGCCTATCCGCCGAGAGCGCCTCGCGCCAACCGGCACCAGCCGACTTCGAACGCGTCACGGCAGAATACGAACCGCGCTAAGCCCCCTCCTCTCAAAGGGCGCCCAGCCAGATCGAACGCCTCTCGAAGCCGGGAGCAACCCGCCAACGCCCGACCCGCCGCGCGCAACACCCGACCGGCCAGCCCACGCCCACCGCCACTTCGAAACGCCCAACCTTGAACGCAAACCCCACTTCAGTCTCAAACCCAATCCAGCCAGCCGACACCCACCGCGCACGAACACCCCCCTCTCTCAAAACCCAGACCAGCCAGCCAACGCCCACCGCCGCGAGCAACGCCCTCCTGCGCACGCACAAACCCCTCACTCTCAAAACCCAGACCGGCCAGCCAACGCCTACCGCCCGCGAGCAACGCCCTCCTGCGCACAACCGCATCAGCTGCCAAGCCCAGACCAGCCAGCCAACGCCCACCGATGCTTCGAAACGCCTCGCTCTGGAAAGCACACCCGCTTCAGTCTCAAAACCAAGACGGGCCAGCCAACCCCAACAACCGCGAGCAACGCCCTCCCGCGCACACACAAACCCCTCACTCTCAAAACCCAGACCGGCCAGCCAACGCCTACCGCCGCGAGCAACGCCCTCCTGCGCACAACCCCATCAGTTGCCAAGCCCAGACCAGCCAGCCAACGCCCACCGATGCTTCGAAACGCCCGCGCTCGAAAGCACACCCGCTTCAGTCTCAAAACCAAGACGGGACAGCCACCCCCAACAACCGCTAGCAACGCCCTCCCGCGCACGCACAACCCCATAAGCTGCAAAGCCCAGACCAGCCAGCCAACGCCCACCGATGCTTCGAAACGCCCCGCTCTCAAAAGCACATCCGATTCAGTCTCAAAACCAAGACCGGCCAGCCAACGCCCACCGATGCTTCGAAACGCCCCGCTCTCAAAAGCACACCCGCTTCAGTCTCAAAACCAAGACCGGCCAGCCAACGCCCACCGCCGCGAGCAACGCCCTCCCGCGCACGCCCCCCCTTCACTCTCAAAACCCAGACCGGCCAGCCAACGCCCACCGATGCTTCGAAACGCCCGCGCTCGAAAGCACACCCGCTTCAGTCTCAAAACCAAGACGGGACAGCCACCCCCAACAACCGCTAGCAACGCCCTCCCGCGCACGCACAACCCCATAAGCTGCAAAGCCCAGACCAGCCAGCCAACGCCTACCGATGCTTCGAAACGCACCGCTCTCAAAAGCACATCCGCTTCAGTCTCAAAACCAAGACCGGCCAGCCAACGCCCACCGCCGCGAGCAACGCCCTCCTACGCACAACCCCATCAGCTGCCAAACCCAGACCAGCCAGCCAACGCCTACCGATGCTTCGAAACGCCCCGCTCTCAAAAGCACATCCGCTTCAGTCTCAAAACCAAGACCGGCCAGCCAACGCCCACCGCCGCGAGCAACGCCCTCCTACGCACAACCCCATCAGCTGCCAAACCCAGACCAGCCAGCCAACGCCTACCGATGCTCCGAAACGCCCCGCTCTCAAAAGCACATCCGCCTCAGTCTCAAAACCAAGACCGGCCAGCCAACGCCCACCGCCGCGAGCAACGCCCTCCTACGCACAACCCCATCAGTCTGCCAAACCCAGACCAGCCAGCCAACGCCCGCCGATGCTTCGAAACGCCCCGCTCTCGAAAGCACACCCGCTTCAGTCTCAAAACCAAGACCGGGCCAGCCAACCCAACAACCGCTGGCAACGCCCTCCCGCGCACGCACAACCCCATAAGCTGCAAAGCCCAGACCAGCCAGCCAACGCCCACCGCTGCTCGAACGCCTCTCGAAGCCAGGAGTGATCTGTCAACGCCCGACCGGCGCTCGCAACACACATACCCGCCCCAACCTCAAGCCCCAGACTGGCCAGACAACCCCAACGACCACCAGCAACGCCCCCCGCGAAAGCACACTTACCTCAGTTCCCAAACCCAGAACGGCCAGCCAACGCCCCGCGTTCCTCGAAGCGCCCGTTCCGTCAAAACCAAATAACGCGTCAGGCTCAAAGCCAAGGGCGACCAGCCAACGCCCACCGCTGCTTCGAACCACCGAAGGGACAATCGCATCGGTCACAAAATCTACAGCGGGCCAGCCAGCGCCCCCTCCCAAACACCGCCCACACTGGCAGTCCGCCTCCCCGTCCGCCGAAGGCGAACCGCCGCGACTCCAGTCTGTGGAGCGATCCAGCAAGGTCCAGACCATGGTCCCGCGCGTCGCCCCGACGCGCGGCCCCGCCGCATCCTGTCAAACCCCGCGCGTTTCCAACACACCCACCGCCGGGCGCGGCGCTCTTTAATGCCGTTCCCCGCGGAGCAAAGGAGAACCCTTTGGGCTCAGTACCCGGCCTCCTTGTCAACCAAATTCTCCAGCGCCTCACCCCGGCACCACCGCCGAAAATTCTCAACGAAAAACTGCATCGATTCGTCCTGCCAAGTGTCTGTGTGATCAGCCGAGTGCGGCGACAGCAAGAGATTCTCCAAGCTCCAAAGGCGGCTGGCCGAGGGCAAGGGCTCAGTCTCGAAGACATCCAGTGCCGCCCCACGAATCCAACCTTCCGTCAAAGCCTTCTCCAGATCCCGCTCCACCAGCGAAGACCCGCGCCCGAGATTGATCAGCACTCCCGTATTCTTCATCGCTCGCAATTCCCGCTCGCCCACCAACGCGGTGGTGCCTTCCGTTAACGGTAGGCTCATGAGCACATAGTCGGAGGCAGCCATGAGCGCCAAAATCTCCTCTGGACGGTAACTCTTGTCCACGACCGGATCGGCCGCCGATAAATCGGGCCGCCGCCGGAGCGCGTGCACCCGCATACCGAAAGCTTTGGCCCGCACCGCAGTCTCGCGCCCGATCGATCCGTAACCGATCACCCCCAGCGTCTGCCCGCGCAACTCGACGCAATCAAACTGCTCCCAACGCGCCGCTGCCTGCTGCCGAAGCAACCGCCGCACATCTTTGGCAAAAAACAGCATGGCCAGCATGCCCCACTCAGCCAGCGACTGCGAATACACACCGCGCGAATTGGTCAGCGGAACCGGGCTCGACTTAAGGGCCGGGAAAAGAATCTTCTCCACGCCCGCCGATAGCGAATGCACCCACTTCACCCGAGGAGCCATCGCGAAAACGCTTTCCAAGGTCTCGGCGTGGTGACCGCCGTTGAGGATCACGTCGGCGTCGGCGGCCAGGCCCGCGAAGGCCTCCGGCGTCTCTCCAACAGCGAGTTTGGTCTGGCTGGGCAATTGATCCAGCAAGCGCAAGTGACGAGCAGCCGGGTTGGCAATGACAAGAATCGTATGAGCGGACATGAAGCATTCAGGATAACGCGGGCCAAACAGAGCTATGCTTAAAGGGACAGGATTGATGGATCTACGTTGCACTTGCGGAGCGTTCCCGCCGGCCGATGCCCGGTTCTGCCACAAGTGCGGACGAGCCCTCCGCGAAAGTTCCACAACCGAGCCGGATTCTCAACCCGAACTGATGGCCGTGGTACCTCCTCCAGTTCCTGTCGCGGCGGCGGCCAATCCTCCTGAAATAGGCTTTGGCGACTCGCTGGCCTTGCGCGTCTGCATGCTGGCGGCGTCGATCGCCGCATTCGCTCAGCCCCTTGTCACGTTGCTTCCTGGCCCACTGGGCGGCTTTGGCTTCATCGCCCTGTTAGGCTTCAGCGGCGTTCTGGCCGTCCTGCTTTACCGGCGGCGGAGCGGCGGCTCGGTTTCCGTGCTTGGCGGAGCCCGGCTTGGCTGGATTACGGGTGTGTTTTGTTTTGTCATTGTGCTGGTGTTATCGACGATCGCAGTGCTGCTGATCGACGAACAGACCTTCCGCCAAACGATGGCGCAAAACCCCGACAAGTTTACCGACGACCTCCGGCAAAACGTCAACCGGCTTCTGAAGAACCCTGAACAAGCAATCGCTTGGGTCACCTTTTCGGCCCTTGTCACCTTCGTCACCATGTCCATGATGGCCAGCGTGGGCGGCGCGCTGGGCGCCAAGTACTTTGGTCAACGGCACTCTTCGTAGTCCTGGTACCGGCACTTCGCCCGGCATTCCCCGCCTTAGAACAAAATCAATCATTTTCGTCGCTTTCGCGCCCTCTCTGCCCTGCCCGATCTGGTAGCATCGGGAACTATGTTGCTCATTGCCGCCGTTCTGGCGATATTCGTTTACGGGGTCATTGCCGCCATGTTGGGCACGATCCTGCCGGACCTTTCCAAGAAGTTCAACCTGACGCCTAAGGAGAATGGCAACATCGCCATGAGCCAGGCTATCGGTTTGATGATCGGTTCCTTTGGTGGTGGCATTCTGGCCGACTTGATGGGATTGAAGACCGAGTTGCTGCTAGGACTCGGCGCGGTGGCGATTGCCCTATTGGGCCTACGAACCGCCGGTGGCTTTGGTGCGGTGGCAGGTCTGATGTTCCTGTTAGGCACCGGTGGCGGCGCGGTGGTGGGCGGAGCCAACGGACTCCCGCCGCACATCCCTTTGGGTGCCATGTCGGCGGCCAGCGTTTCCAACCTCCTCAATCTCTTCTTCGGACTCGGTGGACTCGTTACGCCCCTGCTTGCCAGCCGTCTCTTCCAGAACAACTCTCAGAAGCTCCTGCTGTTCGCCGCGTCCATCACTCTGATTGCCGTCGGCGTAAACGGCATCACGGGCATGCCGGAGCCGTCCGGCAAGGTGAGCTTTGATCCTTCTCAAGTGGCCGTTCTGCTCGGAACACCCGCCCTGATCCTTCTAGCCCTAACTCTCTTCCTCTACGTCGCCGCCGAAGTCGGTGTCTGGAACTGGCTGGTTCGACACCTCATGGCACAGGGCGTATCGGAAAAGAAGGCCCTCACGATCCTGTCACTCGGCTTTGCCCTCGGCCTGCTCGTCGGCCGCGTCGTCATCTCCCAAGTGCTCGGCTCTGTCTCCCCCGAACACGTCTTAATCGGCTCGGCCGCGCTGATGGCCGTTACCACCTTCCTCATGCTGCAGACTTCCAGCGAAGGCGCCGCGCAAGGACTCGTCTTCCTGGCCGGCCTCGCCATGGCGCCCGTCTTTCCCACCGCGCTCTCCATTGTCGTCGCGCGCTTTCCGAACATGACCGCTACGGCCGTCGGCATCGCTCTCACCGCCGGATGGCTCGGCTTGGTGTGCAGTTCGCCGCTAATCGGCATGATCGCCGGCACCGACCCCAAAGGACTCAAGAAGGCCCTGCTCATTCTCCCCGCCGCGTCCGTCGTCATGTTGATGATCTGCTTCATGCTCTAGGGGAAACTTTTATCAAAAGACGGCGGAAGAGAAACTCGCTAAAGAACCCTTCCGCCGCCCCTGATTTTTCTCCCCCCGGAGAAACTCTATGCAGCCGCGCTGGCGGCAAGCGGCTCGTCAAACAATGCCGTCTGCACCGGACGCACCGGCGGCAGACCAAACAACTCGGCCGGGTACCGCATCACCAACTCCCGCGGGACGCGCGATCGCCCTTTTTCCCAGAGATCCTGCATCTGAAAGGCATTGACGAGCGATTTGGCCCTGGCGTCATTGTTGAAGATCACAATGACTCGACTCGCATGCCGGGCGATCTTGTCGACCCGCGTCTTCCACTCGGCTAATTCCTCTGCCGAATAGAGATAATCGTTACGCACCACGCGCTCGCGCGGTCCGCTGAAATCCTTCATCCACGCCGAAGCCTCACCCCGCCCGTGCAACCGCACATACCCCACTCCGGTGGTCAGCATCGCCGTCGGCGGCATCGCCCGTGGATGATCCGGCTGGTCGATGTTGCAGAACCCGACCTTGTAGTCCATCAGCGTACCCACCGCCTCGTCGCCCAGCCAACTCACGTGCCGCATCTCGGCTACCAGCGGGAACTCGTGAAACGCCCGCCTCAGCCGGATCAGATAATCCCGGTTCTCAGCCGTGAACCGGAACGACCATGGGAACTGCATCAGCAACGCCCCCAATTTCCCGGCCCGCTGCAGAGGACGAAGCCCTTCACAAAACAAAGCCACCTCGGCCGCATCCAGCACGCGGTCATGCGTAAATCGCCGGGCCAGCTTAGCCGTGAAGAGAAACCCCTTCCGTTGCCCGACCAAGCTAGCCCAGAGCTGAGCCACCTCCGGCTTCAGCGGTTGGTAGAAAGAGCTATTGATCTCCACCGCACCGAAGTACTGGCTCAAGAACGCAAGAGGGTGAAATGCCTTAGGCTTCGCTCTGGGATAGAACACTCCATCCCAGTGGGGATAGGACCACCCGGCTGGGCCGATGACGATGTTGGGAGAAGGAACCACCTGGGCGGATTCATTCGAAGGCGAAGACATATTCGCTACCTCTTCGCCTTTGAATTTACTCCGTTTATTCGCCTCTGTCAAGCCCCTCCCCACGCGGGGGCGAACAAAAAACGTAAAATATTGATTCTACGGCAATTTTTCCGCCGTCACAGCCCCGCCCGCACCCCGCAACACCAGCGCATCCGCGCCAAACTCCACCTGGATCTCCACATCCCGCGCGAAAAACCTCCCAGGCGCCTCCGCATACAGCCGGATCTTCCCCTGTCCCGTCGCCTGCGCATGCAAACGCCCCTCTTCCAGCGTCACCGTGATCGTCAGCGCCGGATTCACCCGATACCGCCCCACATACCGCGCCAACGCCTCCGCCTCCTGCATCAACTCGCGCCGCACCGAGTTCGGCCGATGATCCACCAGCCGATACCCCCCATGGAGCAAATGCAACCCCACATCGTCCACCGAAAGCGCGATGTTCGTCAGCACCACCACCGCCGTGTTCGTTTCGCCCGCAAAACCCACCCAACTGCGATAACCGCCCGTGCCGCCGTTGTGCCAAACAATCCGCGGACCCTGCCGGCGCAATACGTGCCAGCCCATCCCGATCTCCAGACCGTCGCCGCCCGCCGGCAACATCGTCTCAAACGAACGCTGCATCGCCCGTTCCAACCCCGCCGGCACCTTTCGCTGCCCCAGTGCCGCCGCCAACAACTTCAACATGTCGTTCGCCGTCGAACGCAACGCGCCCGCCCCAGCCAACACCGGAATGTCCCAATTCTTGGCCGGTTCGCCCGATGCTGCGTAACCCGGCACCAAACGCTCCCGTTGCGATTCGTTCAGCGCAATCACCGTATCGTTCATCTCCAGCGGCGCCAGCACCCGCTCGCGCAACAGCTCGAAATAGCTCTTCCCCGCCCTCCGCGCCAGCGCATGTCCCAACAGACCCATGCCGAAATTCGAATACTCATAATGTTGAAACGGATCATGCGCCAGCTTCACCTGCGCCAGTCCCGCATACAACTGTTCCACCGTGAAATCCGCATACGGATTCGCCCCATCGGCGGGACGCAAGTTCGGTGGCAATCGCGGCAGGCCCGAACTCTGCGTCACCAGGCTGCCCAGCGTAACCGGCTTGCCCTCGCGGGAGGGCACCGTCACCGTCGAGGGCAAATACTTCGCCACCGGATCGTCCAGCGACACCTCGCCCCTGTCCACCATCTCGGCCAGCAGAATCCCGGTGAACACCTTCGTCACCGAGCCGATCTCGAAAACCGAATCGCCGTTCACCGCCGGCTTACCCACCGCCACCACCCGCGCGCCGCGCTCATCGATCCAGCCCACCACCGTCGCGGGAAACTTCCCCTGCCGCAGCGTGAGAATCTCACGCACACGCGCATCCTCAATCGCGCCCCACGCCGCCGCGGACACAAGAAGCCAGAGCAACAGCCTCATGCTTCTATTATGAGAGGACATGCCGATGACCGCGCGTTTTCGTGCCCTCTCCGCCAGCGACCTTGCGCGCCTCGGCGCAGATCCGGCCGCGCTGAGCCACCTGCCCGACGGTCCCACGCTCCGGCTCGACCGCACTTGGCACGCGCTTCACTTCCTGCTCTGCAACGACCCCTGGGACGGCCCCGCGCCCCTCGATCAAGCCATCCTCGGCGGCGCAGCCCTGCTCGCTGACGACCTCGGCCCGCGCCTCCTCAATGCCGAACTCGTCGCCCGCGTCGCCCACGCCCTCTTCCCGATCAACATCCCCGCCGTCATCGCCGATTTCCATCCCGGCGAATTCGACCGGCGCGATATCTATCCCGGCCCCTGGCATCCTTCCACCGATTGGCTGCCGCTGCTCGCCCGCGACCTCACAGCGTTACGCGAGTTCTACTTGGCCCGCGCCGCCGCCGGCGACGCCGTGCTCATTCACATCGCCACCAACGCCTAACCCTTGTCCCCGCCCTCCCGCCGCTTGCGCATTCTCTAGCGGAGCCGCTTATGAAACCCACCCTGCGCGCCACGGGCGCCGTACTTCTCTGGACCTTCACCTCGATCCTCGTCGCCGTGGCGCCCATCATCATCCTGGCCGTGCTGGGCCACACCATAGCTTTGGATAAATCCACTGCGAAGTCGCTTTCCCATCTCGCCTTAGGGCTCGCCAGCCTCTTCTCGGCCTGGAAACTCGCCGATCGATACCTGGCGACCCCGCTGCGCCCGCTCATCGGCTCCACTGATTCGCTGCGCTACTACGGCCCCTGGATTCTCCCCGCCTCGCTGGGCCTGGCGGCCTTCGGCGTCGGCATCGCCGTCCTGCTCCATCGCTACGTTCCTGGCTTCGGCACCACGCCCGATATCGAACTCAAGGGCCTGGCCGGCTTCCTCGCCGCCACCATCCTCGCCCCGCTCGCCGAAGAACTCGTCTTCCGCGGCGTCATCCTGAGGATTCTCCTCACTGGCGGCCACCGCCCGTTCACGGCCATCGCCATCAGCGCCACGCTCTTTGCGCTCCTGCACGCCTATCCGGTCCGCTTCATCCATACCTTTGCGCTCGGCCTACTCTGGGGATGGCTCGCCTGGCGCACGCGCTCGCTCTGGCCCGGCCTCGTAGGCCACTTCACCCTCAACGCCCTCCTGCTCGCCTTGCCGGAGCCCGGCCCCATCGGCCAACTGCCCGCCGCAACGCTCCTCCTGCTCGGCGGCGTCACCACCGCCGCCGGCCTCTACGGCTTAAGGCGTGCAAACCAGATCGCCGACTCGGCCTCGTACAGTACGCCGATCCTCCCCCCGCGTAGCCCGATGATCGTCGAATAGGCCGCCGCGCCTTCCTGCAACACCGCATGCTCGCGCCACGTGCCGCCTTCATCTTCGGAAGTGCGCACCGTCAAGCGCTCGCGCTTCGCCGCCGAGGCCGCATTGCTGAACCACAGCCGCCGCCCTACCCGCACAATCCCCGCATTGCACGAAGGGTCCGGCAGCGCATCGTCTAATCGAACTGCGCCAAACGTCACCCCGCCGTCAGTCGAGACCGCCACGCCGCGACGCCCATCCGCCTTGCCCATCCGTAAATTCTGCATCACGCGGCCATCGGCCAACTCTAAGGCTTTGCTCTCATCGCTACCCACGCCAATGGCCGCGCCCATCTTCCACGTCGCCCCGCTGTCGTCGCTATAGGCATTGCGCGCCGCCATCACGCCCGCCCCATCGCGCACCACCATCGGCACCAAATAGCGTCCCCGCCGCGTCTGCACATGCGTGCCCGAGGTGGCGAACATCGCCTGCCACGACGCATCCAAAAGCTGCGGCGTCAAATCCACCGGCGTTGACCAGCGCACCCCATCGTCATCGCTATGCATCGCCATCACGCGCAACTCCCGCGAAGTCGCCGTAAAGAACCCCACGCCCGGCGCGCCATAGGCATAGAAACACCACAGGCGCCCCGTCCGCCGGTCGAGCAGGAGCGACGCATCGCCCACGCCGCCCTCGTTCACCTTATGCAACGTCGTCATCGGCGACCAATTCACGCCCCCATCGGCGCTCCGCCGCATCACCAGCGAAATGCGCCCCGGCAAGTCGCGCGCCGAATCCCAGCGCGCATCGGCCACCGCCACCAAAGTCCCGCGCCGCGTCTCAATCAGCGCCGGAATCCGGTAAGTATGCACACCCGCCTCGCCTGCCCGGAACAGCGCCACGCCCATAGGCCCCGCGCTCGCGCTGCCGCGTACTTCCGCAAACGCAAAGCCGCCGCCCGCCAACAAAGCTACGCGCCGCGTCACTGCCGGTTGTCCGCCTGGAATCGCGCCTCGGCCCGCTCCCACAACGCCGCCAATTCCTTCACCCGCTCCGGATGCTTCAACGCCAAATCCGTCCCTTCCCCGCGGTCCCGCTTCAAATCATAAAGCTCCCACTTCTTCGTCGCCGTCTCCCACGCGATCTTCCAATCGCCCACCCGCAACGCCCGATTCTCCATGTGATGGAAGTACAAATAATCATGCGCCACCGCGCCATCGCGAGCAAACGCGGGCCGCAAGGATCGCCCCGGAAACGCCGGCGGCGTCAGCCCGTTGTACGTCGGCTCCACCCGTGCCCCCGCCAAATCGATCAACGTCGGCAGAATGTCAATGAAATGCGCCGGATTGTGCCGCAGCGCACCACGCGCACGAATGCCCGCCGGCCAATGCACCACGCACGGCGACGAAATCCCGCCCTCGTGATTCCAACTCTTGTGCAACCGGAACGGCGTATTGGCCGCCGTCGACCAGCCCGGCCCCAAACCCAAATACGACTTGGCCGAACCCAACGGCGCCGCCGGATCATGCCCATCCCCGCGAATAATCTGCTCAGCCGAAGCGCCATTATCCGACACAAACAGAACGAACGTGTTCTCCCATTCGCCCATCGCCTTCACCTGCGCCACCACCCGGCCAATCTCTTTATCCATCCGCGACACCATCGCCGCGTGGATCTCCATCTTCTTTGCCTGAAAGACCTTTTGCTCCGCCGTCAAAGAAGCCCAAGCCACCGGAGCGGCCACCTCGCCCGGCCCAATCTTCTCAGCCAACTCGGCCGCCTTCGCGTTCCACGCCGGCACGCCCCGCTCGTCCGGCGGCGTCAACGGGCAAGTCACCAAACCCGCCTTCTTCATCCGTTCGTAACGCTGCTGCCGGATCGCGTCCCATCCGGCGTCATACTTGCCTTTCTGCTCGGCAATATCGGCGGCCGGAGCCTGCAAGGGAAAATGCGGCGACGTGAACGCCAGGTACAAAAAGAACGGCGACCCCGCCGGATGCCCCTTCAAGAACTCCACCCCCCGCGAAGCCATTTCAGTCGATGTGAAATATCCCTCCCCGGGCTTCACTGGCGGCAAAGCCTTGTCATCCAGCAAATGCTGCTGCGGATTGAAATTGCGGTTGTGATCCTCCAACCGGTACGACCGCGCAAACTTCCCATCCTGGAGCGGCAGCTTCTTCTGCACATGCCACTTGCCCGAGTGGTAGCACCGGTATCCGGCCGGGTTCAAATACTCCGGCGCCAGCCGCGCCCACTTCGGAAATTCGCCCACCGGATCACGCCCCACTTGCTGGGCATAGTAGCCCGTCAGCAAACAACTCCGCGACGGCCAACACCGCGCCGTCGAATACATTTGCGTGAACCGCAGCCCATTGGCCGCAAGCGCATCGAGATTGGGGGTATGAATCTCGCCCCCGAAACAGCCGATATCCGAGTAGCCGAGGTCATCGGCAATAATGACCAGAAAGTTAGGTTTTTTCGCTTGGGCCCGCGACGCCAAAGGCAACGCGGCCACCGTGAAAAGGCCCCGGCGTGTCAGGCTCTCAATCGGAGGGCGGCAGGTACTGGACATTGATTCAGTCAATGTATAATGACAGAGCCGTGTAGGGCTAGTCCTACACGGGGCTCTTTCTCGCAGAGAGCACAAACTTCAGGGAACGAAATGCACAAAACCAAGTTCGTTGCGTTATTTTTACTCGCCAGTGTAATGACCTGGGCACAGGTCGCGACAGGATCCATCGGCGGACTCGTCACTGATCCGGGCGGCCTGCCGTGCCGGGCGTCACGCTCACCGTCAAGAACAATGCCACCGGTCAGGAGATCAAGACGGCAAGCTCCGACGGCGGCGTCTACCTCTTCCCGTCCCTGGCGACCGGCGTCTGGACGGCCACGGTCGAGAAGGCGGGCTTCAAGAAAGTCTCGCGCGCCAACCTCGAAGTGCGCATCGCCCAGCGCATCGACATGAATGTCCAGCTCGAAGTGGGCGACGTCCAGCAGACCGTCACCGTCTCGGACGCGCCGCCACTGCTGGAAACCTCCACCGCCGAGCGCGGCCAGAACATCTCGGTGAAGATGATGGATAACCTCCCTCTCTTTGCCGGCGGTATCCGCAACCCGCGCGCCTTCGTGAACTACAGGCCTGGCGTCACCAACAACGGTGAGCAGAGCGTCTCCGGTTCGGGCGGCCGCGCGCAGGAAGTGCTGATCGACGGCGCCAGCGCGCTCAACGTCGAGTCCAGCGCCGTCTTCAACTTCCCCTCGGCCGAAATGTTCTCCGAGTTCAAGATGCTCCAGTCCAACTACTCGGCCGAATACGGCCGCGTCGGCGGCGGGATCGAAATCTACGTGCCCAAGTCCGGCACCAATTGGTTCCACGGCGTCGCCTGGCACAACATGCGCCGCGACATCTGGAACGCCAACGCCTGGGCTCGCAACGCCAATCCCAATCCGGCGCAGAACTTCCGCCCCAAGGAACGCTTCAACGAAACCGGCGGCACCGCCGGCGGCCCGGTCTTCATCCCCAAGGTTTACGACGGCCGCAATAAGACCTTCTGGTTCTTCACCTACCACAAGGATCTGCGTCCGGCCTCGATCGGCTTCCCGCTCTTGACCGTCCCCACCGCCGCCATGAAGGCCGGCGACTTCTCCCGGCGCTGGCGTGCCGCTCATCTACGACCCGGCCACCACCGCGGGCAACGTCCGCGCGCCCTTCCCCGGCAACACCATCCCGCAGGCCCGCTTCAGCCGCCTGGCGCGCAACATCGTGCCGCTGATTCCCAACCCGACCCGCGCCTCGCTCGTCGGCAACTATGACTTCGTCAACCAGAGCCCCTTGATCTGGAGCTTGAAGTTCGACCACGCCTTCAACCCCAACAACCGCATCTCCTACTTCTTCTCCAACGAAGTCCAGACGCAGACTGACTTGCAGAACTTCGCCGGCCCCATCGGCAACGTCTGAAGAACGATCAGAAGCCCTACAATCACCGGATCAACCACGACTACAACATCCGGCCGAACCTGATCATGCACACCACCTACGGCTTCTCCATCACGCGCCAAACCTGGGATAACCCGTTCCAGAAGGGTGCCGGCAGTGCCGCTGGCTTTGCCGGTCTCACCGGCGACTCCGATGCTCTGCCCCGCATCCAGTGGTCGGGCCGCGCTGGCCTGTCGCCCTACGGCGTGCAGGATGGCAAGGTCGCCAATGGTCTGCAGTTCAACCGCCAATGGTGGATCAGCCAGGGCTACACCTGGCTTCGCGGCAAGCACGAATACAAATTCGGCGGCAACTGGCGCCGGTTCACCACCCGCGGCGAGGACCTGGCGGGCACCAACGGCCGCTACGTCTTCAACAGCGCTCAGACGGCGCTGCCCACCTCGCTCACCACCACCGGCCACGAATTCGCCAGCATGCTGCTTGGTACCGTCGACGTCGCCTCCAACGTAGTGCCCCCGGTGCTCTTTGACACCACCTACTACTACGACACCGCCGTCTACTTCCAGGACAACTGGCGCGTCAACAACAAGCTGACCCTCAACCTCGGCATCCGCTACGAAGTACCGATCGGCTGGCATGTCCCCGGGGGCAACGGCTACTCGCACGTCGATATCAACGTCGCCAATCCGGGCGCCGGCGGCCGCCCCGGCGCGCTCGTCTTCTCCGGCGCCGGCCCTGGCCGCACCGGCGTGAAGCGCTTCTACCCCACCAGCTACACCAACTTTGGGCCGCGCCTCGGCTTCGCCTATCAGTTAGGTCCCAAGACCGTCATCCGTGGCGGCTGGTCCATTTACTACCAGGGCCTGTCGAGCGGCGGCTGCGGCTGCCGCGCGGCTTCGCGGGCACCAACGATCTGCAGAGCGACGGTATCAATCAGGTCATCAATTGGGATAACGGCATTCCGGTGCAGGCCGGCTACCGTCCCCGCCCATCATCGACCCGACCATCGTCAACTTCCAGAGCGTCCAATATCAGGGACCCACCGCCGGCCAGCCCGGCCGCATCCAGAACTGGAGCATCAACGTCCAGCACGAGATCAAAAACTTCCTGATCGATATCGCCTACCAGGGCAACCGCGGCACGCGGCTCAACTCCACCATCGACTTGAACCAACTGCCCACCAGCCTGTTGTCGCGCGGCGCGATCCTCGGCGCCCGCATTGATTCGCCCGAAGCCGCCGCGGCGGGGCTTCCGCGCTCCCTTCGCCGGTTTCCCCGGCAACCTCAGCGTCGCCCAGTCGCTCCGCCCCTTCCCGCAGTACCTCTCGGTGGCGAGCCTCTTTGCCGGTTATGGCAGGAGCTGGTACGACGCGCTGCAGACCAAGGTCGAACGCCGCTTCGGCTCCTACCAGTTGCAGGCCAACTACACCTGGTCCAAGAGCCTCGGCTACGGCCACTTCCGCCAGGTCTTCTCGCAGCTCGGCGGCCAGGGTTCGCCCCAGGATTACAACAACCTGCCCGATTCCAAGAGCTTCATGCCCTTTGACATCCCGCACGTCTTCAACATCCTTTCCACCTTCGACCTGCCCATGGGCAAGGGCCGCAAGTTCTTCAACGTGAACAACAAGTTCGGCAACGCTCTGGCCTCCGGCTGGACCATCGCCAGCGCCCAGGTCTATCGCAAAGGCACGCTCTTCCAACTCGCCACCCCGGGCAACCCGCTCGGCAACGGTGTGTTGTTTGCGCCCCTCACCAAGGCTGGCCTCACCGGTACGCCGATTCGCACCGGCGTCGACCGTACACGCTCGATCCCAACGATCCGAGCTCGCGCTTCTTCAACCCGGCCTCCATCTCGCTTACGCCCGCTTCGCGCTCGGCACCGCCGCCTTCTACCAGAACGACTTCCGTCAACCGGCCGTCTTCTCTGAGAACCTCGGCCTCGTCAAGCGCACCACCCTCTTCAACAACGAGAAGAACCCGGTGGTGCTCACCTGGCGCGCTGACGCCTTCAACCTGTTCAACCGCACCAACTTCGCCGTCAATGGCGCGGTCGGCAATGCCGCCTTCGGACGCCCCACGGCTCCGCAGAATGGCGCCCGCCTCATCACCATGGGCCTCCGCCTCGAGTTCTAAGAAACTCGAACCCAAACGAACCCCAAAGGGGCGAAGCTTCGGCTTCGCCCCTTTTTGCGTCTAAAGCCATACCCGCAAACTGCCGACTATCCCGTTAGGGCCCGGACTTTGCGAAAACGAACCCAATCCCGAACCGGCATAGCGCTCCTCCTGAGCGCCCTGCTCCTCGGCGTCCTCATCGCCTTCGTTGGCCTCGCCATCGACCTCGGCTACTGGGTCTCCACCCGCTCCCAGCTCCAAACCGCCGCTGACCTGGCCGCCCTGGCCGGCGCGCAGGATCTTTCGCTCGAAGCCGCCCAGGAATGCGCCACCCTCAACGGCATCGCGCCCCACGAAGCCAAGATCCAGATCGATAACGGCCGCATCCAGGTTGAAATCCGCCGCGACGCCCCGCCTTCTTCAGCCGCATCGTCGGCCAGAATCAGCAGCCACTCACCGCGCGCGCCACCGCCACCAACGCCGGAGGCATCGTTGCACTCCTGGAATAGACGCGGTTCAATCCTGCTCGAAACCGGCCTCGCCCTGCCCGTCTTCGGCCTTCTCCTGGTGGGCGGCGTCGATTTTGGCCGCCTCATGGTCGCCCAGCAAACGCTCGTCTCGGCCGCCCGCGCCGGCGCGCAGCCCGTCCTCCTCGAGCCGCAGTCGTTTACCGATCAGCAGGTCACCAGCGCCATCGAAAAGGACAACCCCGGCCTCGCCAAGCAGGTCCGCCTCGAACGCTTCACCCAAGGCACCCGCCGTTACCTGCGCATCACCGTCGAGTCGCAAGTCAGCGGCCTACTCGGCCTCCCCAACCGGACGCTCTCGAGCCAAGCCGTCGTGAGGCTGCCATGAACCCTCCCCGCCGTCAACGGGCCAACCGCCAAGGCTCCAGCCTCATCGAAAGCTCCCTAGCCCTGCTATTGTTGCTTCTGCTCACGCTCGCCATCGTCGACGTCGGCCGCTATCTCTACGCCGCCAATCTGCTGCCCTACCTGGCCCGCGAAGGCGTCCGCTACGCCAGCCTCCAAGCCGAGATCGAGCCCGATGCGATCACACGCCACGTCCGCAAGCTAGCCGCCGGCCTGCCGCCCGATAGCGTCCAAGTCGATCTCAGTTGGGAAAAACAGGACCCCGCCCTCACCGTGCGGACCCAATGGACCTTCACCCCCGCCGCCGGCCTCCTCATCGGTCAGCAAGTCGCCCTTTCCGGCCAAGCCCGCCTCCCCCTGCGCCACTAAACATCCTGCGGCACACACGCCGCGGAAAGTCGCGGAACCGGCTTACGGCCGCACCGGAATCGGATGCTTCTCCACCGCGTTGCGCACCGCCCGCTGGCTCCGCAGATACGCATAAATCGCGCCGAGTTCCTCCCGCTCCAAATGCGCCAGGCTCAACCAAGGCATCACCGTCATATTGAACTTCGTCGTCGGCGGCAGCTTCGCCGGCTGCGCCGCGTCCTCCCGATGCCGCAGGAACCGCTGGATAAACCGCTCCTCGCTCCAACCCCCAATGCCCGTCTCCTCATCCGGCGTAATGTTCGTACTCACCACCACGCCCTCCGGCAACCGGAATTCCACCCCGCCCGCAAACGCCGCGCCGCCCTCTCTCTTGGTATGGCAAGACGCGCACGAACCCAATTCCGCCAAATACCGCCCATACTCCCGCTTGCGCGTCTGGCTCGGCGCCGCCTGCTTGCCCTCCACCGGCCGCGGCGCGCTCTTCACCAGCGCGCTCTCGGGAAACCGCAACGACGTGCGCGGCAGCGCCTTCCGCACCGGCTCCAGCGTATTCATATAGGCCACCAGCGCCTGCACGTCCTCATCACACATCGCGCGGTAGCGCCGGTAAGGCATCAGCGGAAACAGCGCCCGCCCATCGCGCGACACCCCCTCGCGAATCGCCCGGATCTTCTCCCCATCGCTCCACCGGCCCAGCCCCGTCTCCACATCCATCGTCAAATTCGGCGCCACCACCTGCCCCGGCAGCCCCAGCGTGTCGGCAAAGGCCCGCCCCACCGCCACCCGCGTCACCGGATGCCCAAATCGCGAAAAATCCCTCTCCGAATGGCACCCTTCACATCCCGCCACATGCCGGAACAAATGCCGCCCCCGCGCAATCCGCTCCGGCGTCATCTCCACTCGAATATCCGGGGCTGGCGCCGATAGCGGTGGCCTCAGCATCCAGTACCCCAACGCGGTGCCGGCGGCCACGGTCAGGCAGACGGCCCCCAGCAGTAACTGTCTTTTCATTCACCCCATAACGCGCAGCCAAACCCGCCAATGGCTCAAACTGCTATCGTCAAAGAAGACCCCCTTTGCCTCGCCGAAAACCAGAAGTCATGTCCCCGGCCGGATACTGGCCCCAACTCCGCGCCGCCATCGAGGCCGGCGCGGACTCTATCTACTTCGGGCTCAAGCACTTCACCGCCCGGGCCAAGGTCGGCTTTGACCCCGCCGAACTGCCCGAGGTCTTCCGCACGCTCCACGCCCGGGGCGTCCGCGGCTATGTCACCTTCAACACCCTGGTCTTTGACGACGAACTGGCCGCCGCCGCCGCGGCCCTCGAAACCATTGCCCAATCCGGGGCCGACGCCATCATCGTCCAGGACATCGGCGTCCTCGCCCTGGCCCGTCAAGTCGCCCCTGACCTCGAAATCCACGCCTCCACCCAGATGAGCATCACCGATGCCCGCGGCGCCCGCCTGGCCGCCGAAATGGGTGCTCAACGCGTCACCCTGGCCCGCGAACTCTCGCTCGACGAAATCGCCGCCATCGCCGCCCAAACCGATATCGAACTGGAATGCTTCGTCCACGGAGCCCTCTGCGTCGCCTACTCGGGCCAATGCTTCTCCTCCGAGGCCTGGGGCGGCCGTAGCGCCAACCGCGGCCAATGCGCCCAAGCCTGCCGCCTCCCCTACGACCTCTTCGTCGATGGCGCCCACCAGCCCACCGGCGACGCCCGTTATCTCCTCTCCCCCGGCGACCTCTACGCCCTCGAACAAGTCCCCCGCCTCACCGAAATCGGCGTCGGCGCCCTCAAAATCGAAGGCCGCTACAAAGAAGCCGAATACGTCGCCGCCACCACCGCCGCCTACCGCCAGGCTGTCGACGCCGCCTGGGCCAACCAAGAGCACAAGGTCACCGCCGCCGAACGCCTCAAGCTCGAGCAAGTCTATTCCCGAGGCCTCGGCGCCTACTTTCTCACCGGCACCAACCACCAGAACGTCGTCAAAGGCCGCGACACCCGCCACCGCGGCGTCCTCCTGGGCCGCGTCACCCGCGTCTCGCCCGCCACCGGCGAAATCGAAATCGAACCCACCCAGGCGCACGCCACCCTGCCGCTCCAACCCGGCGACGGCCTCGTCTTCGACGCCGCCGATTGGCGCAACACCGAACAGCGCGAACCCGGCGGCCGCGTCTACTCCGTCACGCCCACCGGCAAAGGCCGTCTCGCGCTCACCTTCGGCAATCGCGATCTCCACCCCGCCCACGTCGCCCCCGGCCACCTCGTTTGGCGCACCCACTCGCCGCAACTCGAAAAGGATCTCAAGCGCTACACCCAGGCCACCGCCCCCGTTCGCCGTCAGCCCGTCCACGTCCACGTCATCGCCCACGAAGGCCAACCGCTCAAAACCACCTGGACCGTCGGCAAACACACCATCCACGCCCACTCGGCCGAGCCGCTCGCCCGCGCGCAAAACCACCCGCCCACCCAGGACTCCATCCGCCGCCAGCTCGATCGTCTCGGCGGCACCCCCTACGAACTCGCCGCCTTAACGCTCGACCTCCCAGGCCAGCCCTTCCTCCCCGCCTCGCTCCTCAACCAGATCCGCCGCGAAGCCGTCGAAGCCCTCCAACAAGCCCAACTGGCATCACGCCCCCGCGCGCTCGCCCAACCCGCCGAACCAACACCGCGCGTCACCAAGGTGACCGCCTCAGCCGAACCCCAACTCCACCTCCTCGTCCGCACCCCCGAACAACTCGACGCTGCCCTCACCCTCGCGCCCCACTCCATCACCCTCGACTATCTCGATCTCTACGGCCTCAAACCCTCCATCGAGCGCGTCCAACAAGCCAACATCGAAGTCCGCATCGCCTCCCCACGCATCCTCAAGCCCGGCGAAGAGAAAATCGCCGACTTCCTCCATCGCCTCAACCTCCCCATCCTCGTCCGCCCCGCCGGCCTCCTCAAACATCTCCCCGCAAGAACCCTTACCGGCGACTTCTCCCTCAACGCAGCCAACGCCATCGCTGCCCAACGCTTCTTGGGTCTCGGCCTCCAGCGCCTCACCCCCACCCACGACCTCAACGGCCAGCAGATCACCCATCTGGCCCGCCAATCGGCGGCGCCCAGCTCGAAGTCATCGCCTACCAGCACCTGCCCGTCTTCCACACCGAACACTGCGTCTTCTGCCGCTTCCTCTCCACCGGCACCAGTTTCAAAGACTGCGGGCGCCCCTGCGAAAAACACCGGGTCGAACTCCGCGACCCCGCCGGCCGCTCCCATCCCTTGCTGGCCGACATCGGCTGCCGCAACACCATCTTCGGCGCCGAAGCCCAGGAAGCCAGTTCCTTCCTGCCCGAGTGGGTTCAGGCCGGCATCCGCCACTTCCGCCTCGAGTTCGCGCACGAGACCTCCGCCCAGGTCCGCGACGTCACCCAAGCCTTCCGCGACGGCCTCGCCGGCCGCCTCACCCCGGCAGCCCTCCGCGACGCCCTCCGCCACCTCGCGCCGCAGGGATCCACGCAAGGCAGCCTCTTTGTCCCCTTAAGCGCCCTCAAGGCCAGTTCGCCGGTCGTGTCATCGTCGAACCCGCACCTCACGAGAGATTAAGCTGGACCATGTGATCAAACGCCGCGCCTTGCTCCCCTCGTTCGCGCTGAGCACCCTCGCGGCCCAGCCATCCATAAGGAAACCCGTGAGCAACCTCTACCACTTTCTCGGCGGACCGAAAGGCTCTTGGAAGGTCGCCCGAATGAGCGCCTTTCGGGGCGAAGGCATGTCCGCCATCGAGCGTCTCGACGTGGTCAACGGGGAATTGACTTCGCCGCCCACGGGCACCGTATGGGCGTTGCGGGGATTCACCAGCAACGTGCGCTACGCAACGCGCGCCGAAGTGACGCGCTTAAAGGCCAATCAACCGCCCCTCGGCCGGCCGGAAGCCACCTGCGCCGCCTTGATCCCCATCAGGAAAACCGCCGCCTGGTGGGACCTTCCCCAAGACGAGCGCCGGCAGATCTTCGAAACCACCTCTCACCACACCGCCATCGGCCTCGACTATCTGCCCGCCATCGCCCGCCGCCTCCATCACTCGCGCGACCTCGGCGGCCCATTCGACTTCCTCACCTGGTTCGAATTCGCGCCCCAACACCAGCCGGGCTTTCGACGAGCTCCTCCACCGGCTCCGCGCCACCCCGGAATGGACCTTCGTCGATCGGGAAATCGACATTCGGCTCGTGAAGGACTAGCGCCCACCGAGCCCCGCGGCAGAGCAAGCCCCCCTCCCTCTTTGCGCCTTTGCGGTACTTTGCGCCCTTTGCGTGAAACCTACTCAACCCCACAGTTTCATCCCTGGTTGTAACCGAAGGGCATGGGCCGTTCACCTCCGCACTTTCGCTCCTTCTCCCTACCCATCAACAACATCCACCAAACCCTGGTTCGGAAAATCCAGCTCCTCTGCCAAACTGAAATCGGGCCGGCCTGTCTGTTCTGTGCGCAGCCCCCATCACCCAACCAAAGGATGTATCCACCCCATGTCTAGCGACGCCAAAATCGAAGCCAATCGCGCCAACGCCGCTCATTCCACCGGCCCCAAAACCGAAACCGGAAAAACGAAATCCGCGCAGAACGCTCGCAAACACGGGCTCTCCGCCCGCACCGTCTTCATCCCCGAGGATCGCCGCGACGAATTCGCCGATCTCTTTGAGTCCCTCTTTGGCGAGGCCCGTCCCGTCGGCGAACTTCAGATGCAGTACTTCGAACAGCTGGTCCACGCCTCGTGGCACACCAACATCGCTCGTGAATTGCTCGCGCTCGCCTATGCGCAAATGGACGAAAAGAAGATCCTCACCTTCACGCGCCTCCTCGGTCAGCACGAACGCGCCTTTGCCCGTGCGCACAAAACGCTCCAGCAGCTCCAAACTGACCTCGCCCTGCGCGCCCTGGAGGAAAACGAACCCATCGCCGGCCTGCCCATCACCTGTCAGGTCAAGCTCATCGCAAACGAAGCCACCAAACTGGCCCACGCGCAACCCAAGGCCGAGCGCCCCGCCCACCGCTGGGCCTCGCTCGCCCGCATCGGCGCCGCTTTCCAGCCAATGGCGGCTCCCGAAACCACCCCGGAAGCCGCCTAACCCCAACCGCCTTCAAACACCCACACCCGTAGTGTGTCCGCTAGGCGCCAATGCGCGCCACAAACGCCTCATAGGCCTGCGGATCATCGCGATTCAGCCACTCGATCATGTCCGTCGCCACCGCCTCCATATTCCGCCACACCTTCGGATTCTTCTGCGCCTCCCGCAGCGGCCCCGCAATGTGCCGCACGCGCGCCCAGCAGAACAACAACTCCAGGCCGCTCTGGAAAAACAGCTCCTTGTTCAGCACGCCGTTGGTGACAAACGAAGCCACCATCTCCCAGTAAGAGGTCACCTGCCGGAAATAGGCGTTCTCCTGCGTGCCCGGCGCGGCGATCTTCATAAAGTCGTCCATCGACTTTACCTTCAAATTCTTGGCGAACCAATCGCGCGCCGTCCGCATCTTCTCTTCCCGCCGCTGCTCATACAGCCGCAGGATCAAATTCACGTCATCGTAAGTAGGTTGAACCATGGAACTCATTTCGTGTAGTTACTCCGCGGCGGGCTAAGCCGCCGCCTTCGCCCGTATAAACACCCGCTCCAGCCCCGCCAACGCCTCATCCACTTCCGTCTCGGTCAGGATGTAAGGCGGCAGAAATCGCAGCACTGTATCGTGCGTGCAATTGAAGAGGATCCCCTCCTCAATGCCGTCGATCACCATCTGTTTCCCCGGCCGGTCAATCTCGGCGCCGATCATCAAGCCATGGCCGCGCACCTCTTTGATCAACCCATGCGCCGCGCCCAACCGCCGCAAACCCTCGCGAAAGTAATCGCCCACGCGCCGCATCTGCGGCAGCAAGTCATCGAGCAATTCGTAGAACTCCAAGGCCACCCGGCAAGTCAAAGCGCCGCCGCCAAACGTCGTGCCGTGCATCCCCGGGTCAATTGCCCCGGCCGCCTTGTCATTGGCCACCACAAAGCCCAGCGGCAATCCGCAAGCCACCGGCTTGGCCGCCACCATCACATCGGGCAGGATCACCGGATCATGCAGTTGATAGGAGTAATGCACGCCCGGCCGCCCCACGCCGCTCTGGATCTCATCCAGCACCAGCAGCGCGTTGTATTTGTCGGCCAGTTCGCGCGCCTTGCGCAGATAGCGCGCGCAGATCGGATGGATGCCGCCCTCGCCCTGGATGCCCTCGATAAATACGCCGCAAGTGTTTTCGTTGAACGCCGCTTCGAGCGCCGCGTCATTGCGCCGCGGCACAAACCGCACGCCATCGAGCAGCGGCCGGAACGGCTCTTGATACTTCGGCTGCCCCGTCAGCGACAAGGCGCCCATCGTCCGCCCGTGGAACGAACCTTCCAGCGAAATCATCTCGAACTTCGCCGGCGAGATCTTCCGCCCATGCGCGCGGCACATCTTGATCGCACCCTCCACCGCCTCGGCGCCCGAGTTGCAAAAGAACGCGCGCTGCAAGCCCGACGTCTCGCAGAGCTTCTTGGCCAGCGGACCCTGATAGGCGTGAAAGTAGAGGTTCGAAGTATGAATCAGCTTCGCGGCTTGATCGGCGATCACGGCCGTCATGCGCGGATGATTGTGCCCCAGCGCATTTACGCCAATGCCGCTGATCAGGTCCAGGTAACGCTTGCCCTTCGTATCGAAGAGGTAGCAGCCTTCGCCATGATCGAGCATCAACGGATAGCGGGCATAGTTCTGGAGTAAGTACTGGCGCTCCAGCGCCATAATCGTCTCAGGGGTATGTTCCATTTATTGTATGAAGCCTAGCTCTCGCAACTTGGCGGCGGGCTCGGCTTCGTCAAAGCGATTCAGCAGAGCCTTGGCACGGCCGCCTTCCAGCGCCACCGCATACGGCGGATCGCGAAACGCAAATACCTTGCGCAGCGGCTCGACGTCGTAACTTAACGCCGCCTTCAGTCCCGTATTGGTCAGGAAGCCCTCGGCGTAGTCCTTGGCGATCGGCACCGCCACCACCCGGGTCTCGCCCCACTTGTGCGCGGAAAACTTCTTGGCCGCGTCGGCACAGTGCAGACACATTGGATCGTAAAAATAGACCAGCACCTTGCCATCCAGCAACGAGTACGGCTTGCCGGCCACCGTTACCGAGGCCGGCGCCACCAGCCCCAGGTCACGATTGGCGGCCACCCCATAGCTCACCAGCGCAAACACACTCACCGTGGCCAGCATCAACCCCGCCGGCCGCATCCCGCTGCTCCTTTGCGCCCACCAGGCCGCTAACACCGACATCGCCAACATCACGCCATCGGCCACAAAAAACCAAACGTTCACCGCCCGCTTGATCCACTTAAAGCAAGAGCACTCCTTGCCCACCAGCACCGGATAGTACCAGCCAATCCACGCGATGAAGGCAATCAACATCAGGCTGATCAGCACCGCGCCCCACTGCCGCAGCCGGGGCACGAAGAGCATGGCCGCCGCCCAAACCTCCACGATCCCGAGCAGCACGGTAAACGGCAACGCCACCGCGCCCGGCACCTGCATCTGCATCATCATCGTCGAGACTTCGATCGGTTCCAGAATCTTCCCGGCGCCCGACACGAAAAAGATCAACGCGCTGCCGTAGACGCAAAATTGAAAAAGCCTGGTCTTCCAAAGCGGCCACTCAAACACACCCGCCGCGGGCGGGTATGCCATACTGTCGTCCATGAATTTTATTCTAGTGCTTCTCGCAGCCACCTCCACCACGGCGCAAGTGGCCGACCTCGTCGTCGAGAACGCTAGCATCCACACTGTTGATCCCCGTAACCCGCGAGCCCGGTCGCTCGCTGTCAAAAACGGCAAGTTCCTCGCCGTCGGCAACGACGTCTCCCGGCACATCGGCCCGGCCACCAAGCGCATCAACGCCCAGGGCGCCGCCATCATCCCCGGCTTGATCGATTCGCATGTCCACATGCGCGGCCTGGGCGTCATGCTCAACTCGTTTGACTTCCGCAAAGCCAAATCGCCTGAAGAGATCGCCGCGCAGGTGGCCGCCAAAGCCAAGACTCTGCCCAAAGGCACCTGGATCACCGGCCGCAACTGGGACCAAGCCAACTGGGGCGACAAAATGCCCACCTCCGCGCCGCTCGACGCGCTCGTGCCCGATCATCCGGTCTACTTGAGCCGCGTCGACGGCCACGCCGCCTGGATCAATCGCAAGGCGATGGAACTGGCCGGCCTCACCGCTGAGACGAAAGATCCCAAAGGCGGCCAAATCCTGCACGACGCTTCCGGCGCGCCCACCGGCGTGCTGGTCGATCGCGCCATGCGCATCGTCTCGGCCAAGATTCCCCCGGCCAGCGACGCCGATGTCGAAGCCGCCCTGGAACGCGCCGGCCGCGAGTGCGCCCGCCTGGGACTCACCAGCGTTCACGATGCCGGCGTCACCAAGCAGGACCTGGAAGCCTACCGCCGCCTCTACGCCGCCGGCAAGATGCCCGTCCGCGTCTACGCCATGGTGGGCGGCGACGGCGCCCTCTGGGACGAATACCTGGAGCGCGGCCCCGAGATCGGCGACGAACTCACCGTCCGCTGCATCAAGCTGGTGGCCGACGGAGCCATGGGCTCGCGCGGAGCCGCCTTCTGGCAGCCTTATTCGGATGACAAGACGAACTCCGGCCTCATCATCATGGCGCGCGAGGACATCGAGCGCGTGGCGCGCGAGGCCGTGGAGAAAGGCTTCCAGGTGGCCACGCACGCCATTGGCGATAGAGCCAACTCGTTCGCCCTCGAAGCCTACGCTACGGCTTTGAAGGGCAAGAATAACAAGCGCTTCCGCATCGAGCACGCGCAGGTGATCCGTCTGCCGGACTTTGCGCAATTCGCCGGCCTGGACGTGATCGCGTCGATCCAATCGACGCACGCCACCAGCGACATGCGCTGGGCCAAGGATCGCCTGGGCCCCGATCGCCTGCTCGGTGCCTGGGCCCCGCAGCGGTTCCTCAAAGCCGGCGCCCGCATCACTAACGGCAGCGACTTCCCGGTCGAGGATCCCAACCCGCTCTGGGGTCTCTACGCGGCCATCACGCGCCAGGATCACACGGGCTTTCCGCCGGAAGGCTTCATGCCCGATCAGCGCCTCTCGCCGCTGCGCGCCTTGGAGAGCTTCACGATCGACGGCGCCTATGCCGCGTTTGAGGAGAACAAGAAGGGCTCCATCACCGTGGGCAAGCTGGCCGACTTTCTGGTGCTCGACAAGGACATCCTCACCGTGCCGCCCAAGGAGATTCTCACGACGAAGGTCCGCATGACGTACCTGGGCGGGCGCCAAGTGAACTAAGTGGGTCGACCCATTCAGTGGCGTGAAGCCCTGCTGGAGGCGAGAAAGTCGTCCGGCGAGGAGGGCGGATTCGAGCGGTTTAGAGCGTTGGTGCTCGCCGCAGCCGGCGGAGGCCTCGACGAGGCCAAGGCGCTGCTCGCCACTCTCACCAGCCAACCCGAGGACAATGGCGAAGGGGAGGCCGTGCTCTCGATGCTCAGCACCTTTGACGCTGTCGTCCGCGCTACTGCCATTGTGGAGGAGCTGCCACGCTTGATCGCCCAGGGAGAACAAGACTGGGCCGATAGCATCGTGGAGACGGAGGCGCGATTCCACCCTGCGGAACTGGCAGTTGCCGCGTCATCGAGAGAGCCCCAGGCGGAGTTATCGGAGTGCGCTCGATAGCGGTCAAGACGACGTTGCCGCCCCCGTGCTGCAGGCAATTGGAGTCCCGTCTGCTTGATTGCCCACGAGAGCTGCCTCCAGTGATGCAACGGGACGACTCGTGGGTTGGCACGCATCGCGGAGCCGTCCAGCATTCAAGCGCCAACGCCTACCAAAACCGCGCGTGAGCGCGGTGACCCGTGCCACCAGTCACCGCGCTCACGCGCGGTGTTAGCGGCCCGGCAGTGGAGTCATCCGGAACGGCCCACACAAGCTCCCTCCCGGTCGCAGCACCAGAGAGCTATTTGCCCGCGCTATACCAGCCGCGATCCCAGGGGAAGGCTAGCGTGGGGCGGTTGGCGTAGCGGCGCGTTTTGAAGGCGATGGTGGTACCGGCGCCGGGTTCTAGGCGGACAGTCAGCACGGCGCCGTTGACGTTCGTTGTCTGCCCGTTGACAGTGGCGGTTTCGAGTTGGTGTTCGCCGTAGGCTCCGCCCTGCACGGTGATGGTGCGGGGCTCGACGGGGTTGGTGTTCACGAGCGTCAGAGTGGCGCCGGCGGCGTCCATCGTTTCGACCAAGGCGGCGACGTCGGCGGGGAGGCCGGCGCGGCGGCGTTCGGGGTCGAAGTAGCGGAAGCGGCTGTGGAGCACCCAGATGCGTCCGCGTGAGAAGTAGCCTCCGGTGGTCAGATTCACCAGGGCATCGGTCTGGACGGGGTTGTAGTCGAGCAAGTAATCGGCCAGGCGCGTATCGGCGGTGGTGATGTCCTCGCGGATCATCTCGACCTTCCGCCTTAGCTGCGCGAGGTCGGCCGTGAGCGACTCCACTGGATAAGCCGGGCGCTTGCCTTGGAGGAACTCCAGCCAGTTCTTCGAACGATCGGCACCGCCCGAGCGGGCGCGGCCGCCGCTGATGGCGGCGCTGTTGGCCGAGTTGGCGTAGACCACCTTCTCAAGGTCGGCCGGGTCTTGCGACCACTGATAGATCTCCATCCAACGGTCAGCCATGAGGTCGCCGGTGTATTGATACCACTGGGGGGCGCCCTTGCCCTGATAGCCTTTGGGGTCGCCGTACATCTGCGGCAGCATGACGCGGCCGTTCTGTTCCTTCTTCTGCGCGTAGATGAGATCGAGCTGCTTACGAAGGACGCCGATGTAGCCCTGGTCACCGGAGACGAGCAGTGCGTTGGAGAAGCCGGGCCACGGGCCGACGGGCAGATAGTTGCGGTGGGCGGTCTGTTCGAGCTCGCCGTCGAAGATGGTGAAGTTCCAGCCGTAGGTGCCTTTCCACCATTGGCCGTTGTGCTCGCCGCCGAGCTTGCCGTCAAGGCCGATGTTGGATGGGATCATGCCGCCGTTGGACTCCGTGCGCTGCTTCCAGGCGCCGGTGTATTCGAGGATCCAATTGCGGTACTTGTCCTCGCCGGTGAGAGCGTAGGCGGTCATCGGCGCAATGGTGGCGGCGAGGTTGATGAAGTTGTCGCCAGCGCTATCGAGGTATTCGTCGCAGTGGGCAAGCATCTTCTTGTAGTGCGTGGCCATGTCGAGCATCTTGCCGCGGCCGCTGGGATTGTGAAGCAGATGAAAGCTGCCGGGCACGGGGTCGCCCACCCAGTCGTAGGTGGTGGCGCGGCGGAGCATGGGGCCTTTGGAACCGGTCCAGATGGATTTGATGATCTTGTGTTGGGGATCGTAGTTGGGCGCTTCAGGGTCTTCGTTCAGGTAGAGCCCGGCAAAGCGGCGGACGCGGGCGCGGTAGAGTTCGTCGTTGGGTGTGGAGAGACCTTGCAGCCAGAAGGCGCGCATGCCTTCGCCGGTGTGGAACCAATCGGACTGGGTGATGAATTCCTTGTAGTAGGCGCCATTGGCAGCCAGTTCGGTGAGCTTGGTGCGGAGTTCGTTGTACTGCTTGAGGTGGCCTTCGTGAGCCTTCTTGTAGAGATGGAGGACTTGGTCGTCACCGCCGAGGGCGTGGAGGAGCGTCCAGTTGAAGAAGGTCTCAATGGCGTCGTCCGGCCCGTCGAGGGTGCCCCAGCGCGGGGTGTGCAGCAGGTAGCCGCGCTCGTCGACGTACTTGGCGGCAAAGCGGGCGGCGGCTTGCGAGTTGTACTTGAGGAGGTCGCGTTCGAGGAGGGCCCAGGCGGGCGGCGCCATGGGCGTCTTGACATGGAGCGTGGGCTGAGCGAACAAGGCGAGCGGCGCCAGGAGGGCGAGCAAGGGTTTCATTGCGCTTGTGAGTATATATCGAGGAACGGCGGCGCTTGCTATTGTCGTGGGGATGCACACGATCTACGAAGCGGCGGGCGGGAGGCAAGCGTTTCTAAACCTGGCGCGAGCGTGGCATGCCCGGTGCCTGGCCGACCCGGTGGTGAGCCATGCCTTCTCGCACGGCTATCACGCTCAGCATTCCGAGCGGTTGGCGGCCTATTGGATAGAGGCGCTGGGGGGTCCGGCCGAGTACTCCGGTTCGATGGGCGACCAAACCAGTGTTTTGCGCATGCATTCGGGGAACGGCGAGCACGCGGAGATGGACGAGCGGGCGCAGGTTTGTTTTGCGCAGGCGCTGGACGATGCGGGATTGCCGGAGGAGGCCCGTTTGCGCGCGGCGCTGAAGGAGTACTTTCGTTGGGCGACGGGGGCGATGGCGGCTTATCCAGAGTCGGCCGGTGACGTGCCTGCTGGGCTCAAGTTGGCGCGATGGTCGTGGGATGGGCCGATGTGAAGACGGGCAAGGGCGGCTAGGATGAAGGAGATGCTCAACATTCTGCTCTTCGCGATGCTGGCGGCCGATGCGCCGGGCACGGTTTGGCCTACCTTTGAAGTGGATACGCTGGCGGGGGCGAAGGTAAAGATGCCGGTGGACGCGGCGGGCAGGGTGGCGCTGATCGTGGTGGGATTCTCGAAAGAATCCAGCGAAGGCTGCAAAGCCTGGGTGGAGCGCTATACGCGGGACGGCGGGCTGGCCTATATTGCTCCGGTGCTGGAGGGGGCGCCGCGGTTGGTGCGGGGATTGATCCGGTCTGGGATGAGGAAGGATATCCCGGCGGCGCTGCACGGACGGACGCTGCTGATCTATACGGGCGAGGCGGAGTGGAAGAGGCGAACGGGGTTCGCCGCGGGTACCGAGAAGCAGCCGTATCTGATTCTGCTGGATAAGCAGGGGCGGGTGCAATGGCAACGGCGGGGGGCCATCGACGAGGCGGGCTACGCCGAGTTGCGCAAGGCGGCGGGAGCGCTGTAGTACGATCACGGAGTGAATCGACGTCAAGCCCTAACTACCAGCGCGGCCCTGGCCGCGGCTTCCGCCGCCGCCCAGGCGCCCAAGAATCGCGCCCTGATTGAACTGCGCTATTTCTATCTCCGCAACACGCCGGAGAACCAGACCAAGCGAGTGACCGATTTGCTGAACGACGTTTACATCCCGTCGGCCAAGCGGGCAGGGGTCAAGACGGTGGGCGTTTTCCGGTCGACGGTGGCGCAGAAGACGCCTTTCTTGCTGATGGCGCTGAGTTACGAGTCGTTCGCGGCGATGGATAAGATCAGTACCTCCATAGAGGGGGATGCGGCCTACCAGAAAGGGGCGGCGAAGTTCGGAGATTTGCAGGGATTGAATTACGTGCGAATGGAGAGGCAGCTCCTGCGCGGGTTCGAGACGATGCCCGACATTGAGGTTCCGAAGCCGAACCCCTCGCCGCGGGTATTTGAATTGCGGACCTATGAATCGAATACGCGGACTTCGCTCAAGAAGAAGATCGGGATGTTCGACAACGGGGAGATCGCGATCTTCCGGAAGACCGGCCTGCTGCCGGTGTTTTTCGGCGATATGTTATTTGGCGGCAATCTGCCGAACCTGACCTACCTTTTGGCTTACGATAGCCTGGCGGCGCGCGAGAAGAACTGGGCGGAGTTTGTGGCGCATCCGGAGTGGTTGAAACTGCGGGCTACGCCGGGATTGTCCGATGCCGAGGTGGTGTCGAATATCTCGAACTGCTTCTTGAGTCCACTTAGTTTTTCGGACGTACGGTAACCAAAGTTACCAATTCGCGGAACACGGGGCGAACAAGGCCCAAACACGGGTCAAATCAGTATTTTCTGGGATTGAAAGCATAAGCCGGGCACCGTAGCATGGGTCCAATACCTGGTCGAGAAGGGAATGGACTTACGATGATGCGAGTGACGTTGCTTGGGTTTGGCCTTGTGTTTCTGAGCGTGGGAAGCCTGCCGGCGGCGATTATTTCCGCCGCTGATGGTGCCAGCCTAGCGGGGGGCACGGTGACGGCGGTGTGGGCCGATGCGACGACGCAGACGTTTTCGATTCAGATTCTGGGGAATGCGACGGGCTCGGGACGGATCTCGCAAGGCGGCTTCTTCAGCTTCAATATCGACAACAGCACGTTAGATAATAACTGGTCGATTGTGAATCACCGGGCGTCGAACCTGGTGTCGTTCACGATCAATTTGACCAACGCGATCAACGGGGGACTTACGGCGATTTTCGATTCCGGGGCGTCGCCCAGCGCGCCGGGTAGTAACTCGAACGTGATTACTGCCTACGGGGGAACGGCGGGAGTACGCGCCAACAGTGGAGGAACGATTTCCTCGTTCAGGCGCGCCAACTATGTTCCGGGTGTTGGCGGTGAACCTGGGCGGCGGGGTGTGGCGGCCAACGGGACATTTCTGTTTAATGCTGACACCGATTGATCTCGGGGACGGGGCGGCAGTGCCGGAAGGGAACATGCTGCTACCGACGATGGCGCTGCTGGCGGCGGGATTGTGGCGGCGGGGCCGGCGGGGGTAGACGCCTGCGGGCGGGGGAGCGGGTGCCGAAGGGGGTGTAGCCGGGATGGTACTTGTAGGCCGGGAAGTTGGGGACGAACGAAAGCGGCCAGATTCGGTAAGCGAATGGAAATACAGCCGTTTGCGAACTAGATTAAAAACTTAAGTCCTTTTGTGGGGTTGATTCGGATACTCCTGAGGATAGGATCGGGGTGACTAGAGTAGTTACCTTAGGACTACCTAAGTAATCGAAGGATCCCCCAATGCGAGCTCTCTATCTACTCCTATTTGCCTCTCTCGGCACGCTCCCGGCAGCCATTCTGTCGTCCTCCACGGCGGCCATATGGCAGGAGGGACGATCACGGTGACTTGGCAGGACGCCAGCACGACCAGTTTTGCGATTCCGGTCCCCGGCGTGGGGCTTGAGGATTCGGCAATTGTGACCCAGCCGGGCTTTTTCAGCTTTCGGCAAGACAACGATACATTGACGAACAACCAGTTCTGGCGCTTGACGAACACGCGGGCAGGCTTTCTGATTGTGAGCTTCACGATCGATCTGACGAATGCCACTACTGCGGCGGGCACGGCGGTGTTCGATAGCGGCGTGCGCCGCTGGCGCCGGGCAGCAACACGAACGTGCAGAGCTTCTATGGCGGCACCGATGGCGTGAGGGCGTGAGCGGTGGGACGATTTCGAGTTACTCGTTCACGAGCCAGTACTTGGGCGACGGCGGGAGCAATATGTTCCGGATGCTGTCGGTCAGCCTGGCCAGCGGGTTGACGAGCGACAGCACGAACGGCGCGAATGTCTTTACGTTCAACGCCGATACAGACTTGATCACGGCGTGCCGGAGCCGAGCACGTGGGCGGTGATGACGGCGTTCACGGTGGGCGGGCTTTGGGTGCGGCGCCGCCGCAGCTAAGGCGGGCCCGGAGTCGGGGCATTCGGCGATAGTTCCGTGATAGTCTCGCCGGGATGCATATCCGGTGGTGGATTCTGGCGGCGCTATTTGCCTCGACGGTGATCAACTTGTGGACCGTCAGGCGTTGAGCGTGGTCTCCCGTTGCTGCGGGACAGGCTTTCGCTTTCGAACCAGCAACTCAGCTATATCCAAACGGGATTTATGCTGGGGATGCTCCTGGGCGAATTGCCGCAGGGGTGGCTGATGGACCGTCGAGGCGTACGTCTAGGCCTGACTTTGCCGTCACTGGTGGTCGATTGCGAATGCGTTGCATGCATTTGCCGGGAGCTTGGCGCACTTCGTGGGGCTCCGCATGTGGCTGGGCACCGGCGAATGCGGCAACTATTCGGGCGGCAACAAAACGGTGGCGCGGTGGGTTTCCTGGAGGAGCGCGCGTTGGCGGTGGGCGTCTTCAACGGAGGGGCGGCGTTGGGGAATGTGTTCTGGCGTTGCCGCTGATCACGTGGATTCTCTACGAGTGGGGCTGGCACTGGGTGTTTTTGTTGCCGAGCTTATTGGGGCTGGGGTGGGCGTGGGGGTGGTGGCGATTGTTGGGACGGGCCGAGCGGGAGCATCCGGCGGCGGCGGTTGAGGCGGAGCAGGCGCCGCGACCGGGACGTTGCTGGCGACGCGGCAGGCGTGGGGATTGATGCTGTGCCGGGCGCTGGTGGGTCCGGTGGTGCAGTTCTTTTTGTTTTGGATGCCGGAGTATTTCTTCCGGCAGCGCGGGATGAGTTTGAAGGAGATCGGCTATTCGGTGTGGCTGCGCGTGATTTGCTGCGGCGACTTGGGGTCCAATGGCGATGGGGTCAATGGCGGGGGGATGGCTGGCGGGGCGGCTGATCGGGCGGGGGATGCCGGTGGGCGGGCGCGGCTGGTGGCGATGGCGATCGGCGCGGCGTGCTGCTTGGCGAGCCTGGGGATCTTTGGGGCGGCGACGGCGGGGGCGCGATTGGGTTGATGTGCGTAGTGTTGTTTGGGCACTACTTTTTGAGCGCGAACATTGTTTACGGCGGTATCGGACTTGATGCCGCAGGCGGCGGTGGGGCGCGTGACGGCGTTGACGGGGATGGCGGGAGGCTTGGCGGGCGCGGCGTTCCGTTTCTGGTGGGGTGGCTGCTGGACCGGGTGTCGTACGCGCCGGTGTTTGCGATGGTGGCGGTGATGCCGGCATTGGGAGTGCTGGCGTTGTTTGGGATCAACCGGCGTTTTGAGCGGGCGAGCGTTTAGGCGCGGGTGTGCGGCTGGTAGCCGCAGAACGGATCGGTAGCGAGCGGGTTGCCGGTAGCGGCGTAAGCGCGGGCGCGGGAGCCTCCCGCAAAGGGCGTGGAACTCGCATTCACCGCAGCGGCCTTGGAAGGTGAGCGGTGCATGAAGGTGGCGGAATAGCTCCGAGTCGCGGTAGAGGGTGACCAGCGAATCGCGGCGGACGTTGCCGGCGGCGAGGGGAGGAAGCCGGAGGGGCAGACATCGCGGTGTGGGAGACGAACATGACGCCATTGCCGTCGCGAATGCCGAAGGAGCGGGCGGTGGAGCTTTTGCGGATCTGCTCGCCGGTGCGGCCTTCGCCGCGCATCATCTCGATGGCGACGCGGCGATAGGAGGGCGCCTCGGTGGTGGCGACGGTGAAGGGGGCGATGTGGGCGGTGGAGTAGATCCAGCGCATGAGTTCCTCACCTTTTTGCGGCGTGAGCGGGTTGAGGAGTTTGCCGCGGCCGGTGGAGATGAGGAAGAAGAGGCTCCAGCGGGCGACATCGTAGGAGACGAGCAGGTCAAAGATGGCCTGGAGATCGCCGGCCGTTTCCTCGGCGACGAGGGTGTTGACTTGGAGGGGGATCTCCAGTTCCTGGGCCCAGGCGATGGCCTGGAGAGTACGGTCGAAAGTGCCGGGTACGCCGCGAATACCGTCGTGGCGTTCGGCGGTGGAGCCATCCAGGCTGAGGCCGAGACCTTCCACACCGTGCTGTTTGAGTTCAGCCAGGAGTTCGCGGGTGAGCGCGGGAGAGGCGGCGGGGGTGAGCGAGACGCCGATGCCGAGGCGGCGGGCTTCGTCGATTAGGGGCAGCAGGTCGGTGCGCTCCAGAGGGTCGCCGCCGGTGAGGATGAGTTGCGGCAGGGTCTGGCCGAATTGGGGGATCTGGCGGAGGAAGGCGATGCTTTCGTCGAAGGTGAGCTGATCCGGGTGGGGGTGGGGCACGGCTTCGGCGCGGCAATGGCGGCAGGCGAGGGGGCAGGCCTGGGTCATTTCCCAGTAGAGATTGAGGGGGGTCTGGGTGTAATCGCGCTGAATTTGGTGTCCGTGGGCCATGGCAGCTAAATTTGAGCAATCGGAGGGCCGCGGGAGAGCATCTAGGGCAGAAAGATGCATGCTGAAACGGGAGCAGTCCTGGCGGCGGTCTGCCCGAACTGCGAGACGCCAGAGACGCTCAAGTATTGCGCAAAGTGCGGGCAGAAGCGGCCGGGTGCGCACGAGTATGCGTTGGGGCACTTCTTCCATGAGCTTTTTCATGAGCTGGTTCACGTGGACGGGAAGATTGTGCGGACGCTGCGGCAGATGGTGGTGGCGCCCCGGGCAGTTGACGATGGACTACTGGGAGGGCCGGCGGGCGCGGTATTTGACGCCGATCCGGATTTATCTTTTGGCGACGGCGGTGTTCTTCGCGCTGGTGAAGATCACGGCGTCGTTCCAGAGTGAGGAATGGAAGGCGATGGCGCCGGCGGCGGCGGAATTGGCGAGCCGGTTCCCGCCGAGCAGGTGGAAGGGCGCTTTCAGCTTTTCTACAAGGGATTGATGGTGGTGAGCGTGGCGGTGCTGGCGCTGCTGTTTCGTGGGCTGTTGGGTGGGCGGCCATACGGCGCTTATTTGATGCGGCGCTGCACACGGTGTCGGTGCTGTTTGTGTTGACGCTGATCGGCAGAAGGTGGAGGAGTGGTTGCGTCCAGTGGTGGGGTTGCCGATGGGATCGCTTTCGTTGGTGACGTTGGTGCTGGCGTATTGGCCGTATGTAGCGGCTTCTATGAAGCGGTGGACGGAAGGGGTTGGGGCTGGGTGGCGGGGCGGATGGCGCTGCTGGTGGCGGGGACGATGGTGACGGATTCAGTGGTTTACCTGGCGGCGCTTTGGGCGACGCTGGCGAGTCTTGCGCGGGCGTCGCAGTGATCCTGTGCTGGTGGTCTTTAGAGATGGGCTGCCCGGGGGACGCGTCCCATCAGGGACGCGTGGGGCTAAAGCGGCGACGAGCGTTTAGCCCCGAGCGGCGGGAGCGGTCTACTTCAGACGGGAGGCGGCGACGTCCCAGTTGACGACCTGCCACCAGGCGCCGAGATAGTCGGGCCGGCGGTTTTGATACTTCAGGTAGTAGGCGTGCTCCCAGACGTCGACGCCGAGGATGACGTGCTTGCCTTCCATGAGGGGCGTGTCCTGGTTGGGCGTGGAGGAGATCTCCAGGGCAGTGCCGTTCTGGGTGAGCCAGGCCCAGCCGGAGCCGAAGCGGCCTACGCCGGCGGCGGCGAACTTTTCCTTGAACGCGTCAAAGCTGCCGAAGCTGGCGGTGATGGCGGCGGCGAGGTTGCCTTCCGGGGCGTTGGCGTCTTTGGGGGCGCGCATGAGCGTCCAGAAGAGCGAGTGGTTCCAGTGGCCGCCACCGTTGTTGCGGACGGCGGTCTTGATGGCGTCGGGGACGATGGCGAGATTGCCGGCGAGCAGTTCCTCGATGGTCTTGTCCGCCAGATCCGGGGCGGATTCGAGCGCCTTATTCAGGTTGGTGACGTAGGCGTTGTGGTGTTTGCCATGGTGGATTTCCATGGTCATGGTGTCGATGACGGATTCCAGCGCGTTGTGCGCGTAGGGAAGGCTGGGCAGAGTGAAAGCCATGTTCAGAGTTACTCCTTACTGTTGTTGTGCCTGTTCGAAGGCGTGGGCGAGCCGGAACATGTCCGGCTCCCTGGAAATGGATTGGTCAGAATTTGCAGGCCGACGGGCAGGCCCTCTTGGGTGCGGCCGGCGGGGACCGACATACAAGGGATGCCGGCGAGCGAGCCGGTGATGGTGTAAATGTCGCTTAAGTACATTTGCAGGGGGTCGGCCATTTTCTCGCCGAGTTTGAAGGCGGGAAAGGGCGAGACGGGGGCGACGATGGCGTCGACTTGGGTGAAGGCCTTGGCGAAGTCCTGCGTGATGAGGTGACGGACTTTCTGGGCCTTGAGATAGTACGCGTCGTAGTAGCCGTGGCAGAGGACGTAGGTGCCGAGCATGATGCGGCGTTTGCATTCGCGGCCGAAGCCTTCGCCGCGCGTGTGGCGGTACATGTCGATGAGCGTACCTGGCGTTTGGGTGCGCGTGGTGTAGCGAACGCCGTCGTAGCGGGCGAGGTTGGAGCTGGCCTCGGCGGTGCAGATGATGTAGTAGGTGGCGACGGCGTAATCGGTGGTGGGCAGGCTGATATCGACGATTTCGCAGCCTTGGCGCTTGAGCTGGTCGACGGCGGCGTGGATGAGGGCGCCGGATTCGCTTTCCAGGTGCTGGAAGTATTCTTTGGGGAGGCCGATGCGCATGCCTTTGACGTTGCCGGTCATGGCGTGGGCATAGTGGGGCACGGGCGCAGCGGCGGAGGTGGCATCCATGGGGTCGCGGCCGGCCATCACTTCGAGGAGCGTGGCCGAGTCAGCAACGTTGCGGGCGAAAGGGCCGATGTGATCGAGCGAGCTGGCAAAGGCGACCAGGCCGTAGCGAGAGACGCGGCCGTAGGTAGGCGTAACGCCGACGGTGCCGCAGAAGGATGCCGGCTGGCGAATGGAGCCGCCGGTGTCAGAGCCGAGCGAGACGACGGCAGTGCCTTGGGCGACGACGGCCGCCGAGCCGCCGCTGGAGCCGCCGGGAACCCGGTCGAGCGCGACGGGGTTGCGCACGGGGCCGTAGGCGGAGTTCTCGTTCGAGGAGCCCATGGCGAATTCGTCGCAGTTGGTTTTGCCGAGGATTACAGCGCCGGCTTGTTCGAGGCGCTGGATGGCGGTGGCGTCGTAGGGCGGGAGGTAGTGTTCGAGGAGCTTGGAGGCGCAGGTGGTGCGGACGTCTTTGGTGACGATGACGTCTTTGACGGCGACGGGGACGCCGGCCAGGGCGCCGGGGTTTTCGCCGCGGGCGAGATGGGCGTCCACCTGTTGGGCGGCAGCCAGGGCGCGCTCCGGGCAGAAGTGGAGATAGGCGTTGGTTTTGGGGTTTTCGGCTTGGGCAAAGGCGAGCGCGCGCCTGGGCGAGTTCGGTTGCCGAGTAGCGTTTGGCGGCCAGGTCCTGTTGGATCTGGGCGAAGGTGAGCGAGGCGATGTTCATCGTTCGATCACTTTCGGCACTTA
>JAZKJV010002423.1:0-54878 GCA_037367405.1 Ottelia alismoides | reverse complement strand
TGGACGCCTTGGTCCCTTGCCTTGAATTAACACATCGCCCACGTTGTTGGCATTTTCTCTTACAGCATCGCGGTGACGATCGACGTTTTGAAGTCGTATGACGCCGCTGCCCTGCCATTCCAGGTCTCGCACAACTAATTGTGACGGAACCAGTTTCTTGAAGCATGCAAATCCAATACAATACTACATCGTGACACCCAGTAGCTTTTCCAAGACCGGCACCGCGGTTATGGGGTGCCGGGGTGAACTTGCGGATGCAAAAGCCTTCAAAGCGCAAACAGCGTGCCCGCAGCTGTTGGACAGCCGGTCGCCGCGCAGCAGACGTCGCGTCACTTGCACGGTGCAAACAAAGTTGCCGTACGGCGCGCATAGGCAGACGTACGACAGACGCATGACAGACTCACAAACCACAAACAATGTACGTCATAGTATAGAGGATGAAATGGTCATCAAGAGGGGGCATGGAGCGTGTGCCGACGCACTTGCGACACCGTTGAGCAGCAGCTTATTCGCAGCGCAGACAATGCGGGTTGGGCGTTGTTGGGCGTCGTCCGCTTTAGGGTGTCTCGGCAGGTCGGCTGGGCGCGCATGATTTGGAGTGGCTACCGCGCCGACCGGATGGACACTGCCCCACGCACACCCCGTGCCATAAGCAGCACAGCACGGTAATGGCAAGTAGGTATGTATAGACGCTCCAGCACAACAACAGCGATGTTCTCCTTCGAAATGTATAGACGCTCCATAACACCGCCAACGGCTACAAGCCTAAGCAAGCACACGTCTTGCGCTGCTCGACGCCTGGTACCGGCTTTGTATATGATGAATGCACAAAAGTGTTTTTGGGCTTCCAAGGGTGTCTGTGGGGTGTCCGTGTTTGGGGCGACGGGGCTCCGCCCCGCCCCGCCCAGCCACCCACCCTCTTGGATGCCGCACGACGACCTGTGCAAGCGACCTGTACGACGACCTGTACAAGCGACCTGTACGACGACCTGTGCAAGCGACACCAAACGCTGGCACTGCCGGCGATGTCCACAAATCACTAATCACCCACCCAGCACACATTTACGCACCTCTGCTGGCCGCGCTACCTACGCTGGCCGGCTGCAGGCCAAGCACGGACTGACGGCGGCCGAAAGCTAGCACGTCAGGTCGCTGCCGAGGCGCCGACCATGCGGCGTGCGCTGCAGGCGTTACGCTGCGTGCCGCGTGTACGCCCCATGCGAGCAGGTACACCGTCGGCGCGCTGCGGCTGGTGTGCCGGTGTTCGCACACCCGCCCAGCTGGCGCCGCCCAGTCAAGCCGTTTCGCCCCTCACGCCATCGTGCCGCCACGGTTGCCGCGGCGCGCCGGCACCTGAGGGCAGCCATGGCTTCGATCGTTGTGTGAGCATTGATGGATCATGCTGTTGCCATCACATGCAACTGCACGTCAAGCCAAAGATGGCTAGGACCCTCTGGCCGGCACCGGCGCAGCGGCCGCCGCCGTGCCCTTCATGGCCTCCTTCTCGACCGCCTGCAGCAGAGCGTGCCAGCCACATTTGCTTTTACGCCAAATTGCATGCATTGGGAATAGCCTGATACATCATAACTGATGTAATGGGGGGACCGATCGGCACCCTCTGCCTGCAGGCAGCCGCACAGCGGGTGTCAGTCACTGTGAGTCCTACGTGCAACAACACGTAATACAACACAATAGTACGCATGCTTCCGTGCCCAGGACCATCGACTGCCTGCTGGCAGGCGGCATGATAGGCTGCTGCTGACCGACGGCAATAAACCATGCCGGTGATGCGTTTCGCCGCACAGGGTGTGTGCCTCCTAGTTCGAGCAAAAGAGGAGGAAGACTGGGATCCGGCTTGTCCACGCCATGTCTCGAGGGTGCCAGCCACCATTGGCTTTACGTGCTATTGGATGTAGTAGTAGCCTAATACATGTGGATTAGAACGTAAAGACAGGAACCATTGGCGCCCCTCCGCCGCGCCGCGCCGCGCCGCGCCGCGCCGGTCAGGGGCGCGCTGCACTGTGCGCGCACCCACCCACCCACCCACAGTCTCACGGACTGGACCTGTCCGGTCACACCAGCATCAGCCGCAGTGCCTGGGTCCAGTGATATATACCCGCTGGGCACCTGAAAGCGACTGGCCAGGGCCGCGCGTGACGCGGGCGCCGCAGGGCCGCCCTCACCTCACCTTCCAGTGGCGGTAGTTGACGAGGGCGTTGTCGAGAAGAGGCCTCGCGCCAGGGAAGGCTGCTGCCAGCGAGGAGAGCAGTGGCAGTGCCACGAAGTTGAAGAAGCCGACCTGCAGCGGGGTTTGGCGCAGCCGATGCCAGCGGTTGCAGCCGTCCCGCCACAAACCACGTGTAGGGCTGCTACCGGTTTACATGCCTGCAAGCACGTGAAGCCTTGGCGCCAGTCAGGGTTGAAGGATCAACCTGCCGATTCTGTCAAAGCGAGCGTACAGATGGGCTGGCGCGCCGTGCGCGTTGCCGGCTTGCGGGAAGCCAGCCGGACAACAGCCAACAGCCGTGAGCACATCTCAGAGGGCACCGAAACCACACCTGGCTCTTGGACGCGCCCTGCTTGGTGCGGTCGAAGAGCGGGCTGATGGCCATGCCCGCCGCCCGCTCCTTGTCGCCCTGCAGGAAGAACTCCTCCTCCAGCCGCTCCAGCCACCTGCGGGGCACAGGGCAGGGGCAGGGGCGGGGCAGGGTGTGTGTGTGTGTGTGTGTGTAGCAGCAGTACGGCGTAGTACGGCAGCAGCGCTGTCCACTACGCGACTAGCAGTAGCACTGTCCACTACGGCAGTAGCACCGTCCACTACGACAGTAGCATGGCACGACAACTGCGATCCGAAGCGGGCGCACGGCGGCCCGGACCGGCGGAAAGTGCTGCTTGCAGGCCGTAGCTGGCTGAAGGCACATACCCACGCCACGCAAGATGGCGCGGCGTAGAATGGCATATGCTGCACACGGCGCGCCAAAGCGAGCTGCCACAGGCAAGATTGCGTGCACACGTACGTACGGCGCGCTCATATGGCGCACTCGTACGGCGCCGAACGATTTCGTCCAGGCAGGTGTCCACAGCCACGGCCAGCCATCATCATGAGGCTGGTCGTCGCGTTCCGCGCTCGAGAGCCTCCACCTGCTGGCTATGCCTATGGCGACCCAAGAGCCCAATCAACGAATTAGGTACAACGTATTGTCTTCCCGATTGCTTGGGCACCGCGCAACTGAACCCGCCCATCACAAGGAGCGACGAAGGCTGTGGCTACAACGTACTGGCGTATAGACCCAACTACCCCCTCTGGCCCTGCCCACCGTTTATGCACTGGCAGGTCGGCCGTGACGTGCCCCAGGTCAGCGGCCTTGAGGACGACCTGCAGCATCGATTGCATGCGCCAAACGCGGCCATAGTCGGTGTCCAGCATCGTTAGCGTTACATGCAGCTTGACGTATTGGGGTTTGATGGCCAATCACACCGATGGTTGGCTCTGGGGCTACGGACCCCCCCCTTTTGGCGTGGGCACCATGCCAACACCAACAACAAAGTCAGCCAGCATCAGCCGCTCAACATCCTGCCGTTGCGCCGCGCCGCCATCGGGGGTTGCCCATAGTTCCAGCCGTAATCTTCATTATTGATGTATTGCGCCTTTTCCAATGGATGCAATGTCACGTGATGCTCAAGGCGACTGGCAACCCCTGCGCAGTCACTCTTATGCGCCAGCGCCACCAGCACCAGCCCACCTATAAGACCAGACACCTCGTCTTCCCTAGCGCTCCGATCAAACCCATCAGCCGCTGTGCCTAGATCCCTGCCACTGATGCGGGACAACACTGCGTCGTGTGCGTAACACTTCCGCCCCGATCGACGCCTCCGAATGGCGCTGCCGCCATGACCGCACCTGGGGGCCCAGCAGCCGCTCCGCCTCATCAATCGTTTTCGGCGCAGCGGCAGCTACGGCAATCCGTATCTCTGGGCTCATCAGGGAGCCCGAGCGCCTAGGGGCGGCAAGGGGCGCGAGGGGAAAAAGGGGGTCGGCGGGGGGTGGGGGCGCGAGGCCAGAGGGTACCAGTCACCTTTCCCTTTACGTGCAATAACATGTAGTACAACCAATACCAATACTTGTTGCGTTGATAACGATGTAACGCCACGGAAACAGCGGCAAGCTCTGGTGAGGCGACACCAGGCGACACCACACCGCAAAGCTATTGCGCAACACCACACCGTCATGCTTGCAGAGCGCGATTGGGTCAGCTGGGAGCTAGCAGCTTTCAATGCAGCTTGCCACACGTAGTACCGTCTTCTGCTGCGGAATCAGTAAATAGTCGTGTCGCTGTGTCAAACAGCCTTTAGCCTGGCCTTCTGGCCTGAGCCATGTAGCCCTGAAACTTGACATGACGGGGCGCGGGGCGCGTGGCGGGGCCTTACTCCAGGTGCAGCCCGCTCCCGGTGGACCGGTGTGGCTCTGCCGTGGCCTGCTGCGCCGCAGCTGCCGCAGGTGACGAGGACGCCGCCCCCGCGTTGCCCAGGCGGTGCACGGTGTTGAAGTGGCTGACAATGCCGAAGTGCTGCTTCATGTCCGTCGCCAGTACCATCTCGATCACCTGCATAGCACAGCGGCAATGGTCATGGGACCGGGAGGGGGAAGGTGGTTCAGCGGCAGAGGGTGCCGGTCACCTTTTTGCTTTACGTGCAATCTCGTGTGTTGCACATGACCTAATGCACCAGTGTTGTTGTGAAAACAGGAGCCATCGGCAATCCCTGCCAGCGTAGCGCAGCGCCAGGTCCCCCCCCCCGTTACAGCGCGGTGGGCGCTGTCGACCGCTCGGAACGGGGAAAGGGCTCCGCATCGCTCGGGACAAGGCAGAAACCGCGACAGTGTACCATCGAGCAAGCAATAGAGCCCACCGTGCCGCTCCGGCCACAACGGTTTTCCAACAAGGCCAGCCGTGGAACGGCGGCTGCGCTGCTTGCTGCAAAGAAACGGCGCTGCTTGCTGCAAAGAAACGCAACGGCGAAGCAAACATATATACAAATAGGCACTCCTCGGCTCAGACTGCGCCCTCGAGCAGGTACAGGTGCATTCTGCGCACCCACCATTTTGCGCAGCGCCGCCATGTCTTTGTCGGGAAGGCCCGCCAGGAAGTTGAGCTCCGGGCGCTGCAGCGCGATGAAGGCGGCGGCGCAGTGGTGGTTGTCCAGCGGCGCGCGGTCGTTGTAGCGCAGCGCCAGAGGGGCCTTGCTCGCGACCAGGAAGTCGTTGGTGACGCCCAGGTGGCCGTAGTCGTGCACGACCTGCACGGCACGGCACAGGGTACAACCCGCACTGCTGCAATGTGGCCACACACACAGCAGGCCCCACCTCACCCGCATACACTTCGGGGCGGGGTGCAGCAATAAAGCTGGCGGTGAACGATTACATCAAGGCCGCGCGTGCGGATCCCGCGCGCAGCCAGGGCAGCTGGAGCGTGTCCAGCACCGGCGGTTGTGAGCGCCACAGCGGGGCGCAGAGGGTGCCGTTACGGCGACGGCCATTACATCAGTATAAATGGATCAGGCCATTTCCAATGCATGCAACTGCACGTAAAGCCAGAGGTGGCTGGCACCCTCTGCAGGGCGCGCAGGTTCGGAGACTGTAGGTCGACGTAGTGCGCTGTGAGGCTCGCCTGGTGCAGGATGACGTGCAGGCAGCGCAGCACGTCCGCCGCGTGCACGGCGTTGTGGTAGAGGTTGGCGAGGAAGCCGGCCTCGATGTGTGGCGCAGACACCTGTTAGCATGCACCAGCACCTTCACGTCCCCAAGCCAAGGATGGTCGGGAAGGAGAAACCTGAGTTATAGAGGTCCGCAGACGCCGGCGGGCATACATGGCACCGTGTGCCAAGGCGCACCGGGGGCTGTCTTCACCCACAACACGGAGAAGCTTCTCGCACCTGCGTGTGGCTGTTGCTGTTGCCGCCGCTGCCGCGTGGGAGGCCGCCGTGACCGTGGCTGCCAGCGTGTGCCCCCCGCCGGGCGGCTCTTCGGGCCTGGCGGGACCCGCAGAGATGCCGCTGAGAGTGATCGGCCCGGCATCGGCGGAGGCCAGGCCGGAGCTGGTAACGCGCGCGCAGGAGCCCTCGGGCAGCGAGCAGCTCCGGCGCTGCTGCTTCAGCTGCTGCGCAAAGCTGCGCAGCACGACGTCGTCGAGGCGCGCCGACTGTAGCGGCTGTAGCGGCGGCGACGGAAGGAGCGCAATGACGGGCGCCGTGCTCGCTGCGCCGGGCGGCGCGGCGCCGACACCGACACCGGCACCGACACCGGCTCTCCTGCCGTCCTTGCCGTCGGTGATGGGTGTGGTGGCGGCAGCGGTAGCTGTGGGAGAGGGGTTGAAAGAGCCCGTGGAGTCGATGCGCTCCACCATGCACGGCACCAACCTACATGTGTCCGGGGGCGTATTAGCAACTGTCGGCGCAATGGATTGGTGTGATCACAGCTGGATCCGAGGCTGCGTCAACGCTGGCTGCAACGGCGGTTGGTTGGGTCGGCCTGGCACGTGCCGCTGGACGTAACACTTGCGACAGACAATACTCAGACTTATCTCGGCGGTCGATCGACGTTACAATTGCATAATCATCAACTCGTTGGCCCAACTGCACGGTAGGGCCGGCCCCCCCCTGCTGTGCCCCTTAGTCGCACTTCGGCGCGGAGCGCCCAATGCGCTACAGCCGCGCGCCTTCGCCCCACCCATCACACTACGCTCCCAGCCCCTGCCGTGCACGTGCCGTACCTCAGCCGCGCCGCCTCCCGCTCTGCGCGGCGGCCGACTGCGGCGCCGGCGGCGCCAAGAGCATGGCAAGCACGCCGCGGAGGTCTGCCATGCCCGCGGAGCCGCCGGCGGCCGCACCATCATCGGTTCCATGCGGCGCATGGATGCAGCGCCGAGCCCTGATCGCAAAACTCGCCCGGCATGCGGATTCGGAGCGGCCCCATGCCGTCCTCGCCGTCGAAACTGGAGCGGAGGTCTTCGGCATCCCTGGAGCTGAACGGTGCCTGATGCCCCAGCTGCTGCATCAGTGCTCGGGCCACCTCGGACTGCGGGTGCGGCAGTGGGCCCGGGCGTCACAGCAAATGAGTGAAACCGGCTATTGTTGACGCGTGAAAGTGCACGGCAAGGCAGGGCCGATAGCCTGCACCCGGCGCTCTGCGAAGGACCGGCGCCCCAGATGCTGCATCGGCGCGGGGGCCACCACGGAGTGCGCACCGCGCCGCACGCGCGTACGCAAGGGATGGCCTAGCTGGGAGCGCTGATGTGCGCGTGCACGTGGGGGGTGCGCCAGAGGGTGCCGACGGTTCCGGCCATTACATCAGCATCAATGCATAAGGCCCTTGTTACCGTAAACGTGATGGCATGTAAAGCCAAACGTGACTGACAACTCCTGGCCTGGGGTGCGCGTGGCGCGGAGTGGGTGTGCAGGTGGGCGGCGCCTCAACGCGTGGACGGCTGCTGCGCGCGTCGTCGTCGTGGGCGCAGCGGACATGGACATGCCTGCATGGGCTGATGCTCGCTGCGAGCAAGCCCAAAGCAGGCATGCAGTCAATTGTAAGTAAGCGTGCACATGCCGCTGCGTCATGCGGACAGCACAGCCCACAGATCGTACTGTCGTAGCATGCCGTACTCGGGGGCCGGGCGCACGCCCGGCCCCCGAGGCGAGGCCTGGCTCCTCATGCGGGGGCCAAAGGTGATGCCTGACAATGGCCAGTCACCTTTGGGGTCTGCGCAGTTACATGTGTGTGAAATGCGTCTTTATTGAAGTGACGACCGGAACGACTGCCCCTCTGCACTGGCTGTAAGAGCCGCCCCCGGACACGCCGCTGTACGACAAGACTCACGTCAACGACGGCCCCCTGGATGCGGCGGTCAATGTCGACGGGTCGGTAAATGCCATACGCCTGCCGTATTGCCGTACGTACGACCACGATGTCGCGCAGCTGCGGCATGCGCCCCACCAGCAGGCCGCCCATGCATCATGTCCACGATCAGATCGGCGGGCGTGTCTGCGGCCGGGCACGCACAGGGTCCCAACGGCTGCAATCGATTTGTTGTGTTTCATGTATGAAGCCGTTACCGATACGTCCAGTCACACGTGAAGCCAGACGTGGCTGGCACCCCTGCGGCCAAGCACGCAAGGGTGTGGCACAGGGCGCCAACGAGTGCTGACTGAACGTGCGGTTTCTTGTACGCTGATGTAATCGTACGCTGATATAATCGTGATGGCTGAATGGAACAATTGACGCCCTGCGGCCACGCGGATGCAGAACCGGGGGAGCCGGGGTGGTGGTGGTGGTGGCTTGTGTGTGTGTGTCGGTGTGTGTGTGTCGGTGTGAGTGTGTGTGTGTATATATAAGAAAAGAGACCGTGGGAAGAACAAACGAATCCGACTGTACCGAAAGGCGCCAGCGAGGATGGACGGCGCAAAGTCCACACCAGCCGGCTGTATGTGGCGTAGACAAAGCGCTGGGCTGGCTGAGACGACACCGCCCACACGATGCGCGCAACGAACGGCACAGCTAAACAATTGCGCAGGCAAATGCAAACAGGCAGGCAGTGCGGCAACCCAGGACGGCACATCCACAACACATGTGCTATGCAAACGCGTATGCGAACCAACCGGGTAACCGACTGACCTGCGGGCACAAAGGCGAATCACCGGCGACAGAGGCACACAGGATGGGGCTGCGGAAGGGCAGAGCCTGGGCCAACGTTAGTGCAAGGGTGGATGCCAGAGTGCCACACAGACAACACGCGGTGTGGGCGGTGGGGTCGAGTACGGGTGTGGGGCGGGGCAAGGAAGGGAGGAGGGGTCTGTTTGTGGATGCAAACAGGACTGGGCCAGCTGCAGTGCTGGGGTGCATGGTGGTGGTGGTGTGGGTGCTGGTTAGGCGTCGAAAAGACACGACGCGCTACAGGGTGTTCAAGCAGTTACGGCCGTGGGGCTTATGGGGGGCCTAACGGTTAGGACATGACAACTAGACGACCAGAAGACGGAAACGGGGTGTGAAAAAGGGCGGAAGGGGCCGTGCGCGAGTGGGAGAAGAACGGGGTGTGTGTGCATATGGCAAGCAGCAGGACTGGCCGACGTACGGCTCCCCGACCTGCTGCAGTGCACGGCAGCGCCGCGCCGCATGTGGCGGCGCCGCCAGCAGATAGGGCTATCGCTCGGCGATGGTTCACGGGCGCAGCGCATGCAGCGCGCGCGCGGGGAATCACTTTGGATGCGGGTTTGCATGAAGTGCAAGTGGCGCACCACATCGCGGTAGGTGTAGTGTCCGTTCGCGGCCGACTCTGCCAAATTAAAAAGAGGCATGTGTGTTGCAGGTCATTGCTATTCGGAGCAGGCTTATGGAGCGTCGAGATGGCGGCGATTGGGGCGGCGACCGCCGTCGCCGCCGTACGACGTACAGCAGCAGTAACGGAGAACGATGTTGAACGTCACTTGATTAGCGGCGGCCTCGTTACGGCGCCGACCGGAGACTAGAAGTTTTAACGCCACACTTGTCTATTATTGTAACGTTTGAAGGACTAGATCATACAAAGAAAGGGTGTTCAAGCAGTTACGGCCGTGGGGCTTATGGGGGGCCTAACGGTTAGGACATGACAACTAGACGACCAGAAGACGGAAACGGGGTGTGAAAAAGGGCGGAAGGGGCCGTGCGCGAGTGGGAGAAGAACGGGGTGTGTGTGCATATGGCAAGCAGCAGGACTGGCCGACGTACGGCTCCCCGACCTGCTGCAGTGCACGGCAGCGCCGCGCCGCATGTGGCGGCGCCGCCAGCAGATAGGGCTATCGCTCGGCGATGGTTCACGGGCGCAGCGCATGCAGCGCGCGCGCGGGGAATCACTTTGGATGCGGGTTTGCATGAAGTGCAAGTGGCGCACCACATCGCGGTAGGTGTAGTGTCCGTTCGCGGCCGACTCTGCCAAATTAAAAGAGGCATGTGTGTTGCAGGTCATTGCTATTCGGAGCAGGCTTATGGAGCGTCGAGATGGCGGCGATTGGGGCGGCGACCGCCGTCGCCGCCGTACGACGTACAGCAGCAGTAACGGAGAACGATGTTGAACGTCACTTGATTAGCGGCGGCCTCGTTACGGCGCCGACCGGAGACTAGAAGTTTTAACGCCACACTTGTCTATTATTGTAACGTTTGAAGGACTAGATCATACAAAGAAAGGGTGTTCAAGCAGTTACGGCCGTGGGGCTTATGGGGGGCCTAACGGTTAGGACATGACAACTAGACGACCAGAAGACGGAAACGGGGTGTGAAAAAGGGCGGAAGGGGCCGTGCGCGAGTGGGAGAAGAACGGGGTGTGTGTGCATATGGCAAGCAGCAGGACTGGCCGACGTACGGCTCCCCGACCTGCTGCAGTGCACGGCAGCGCCGCGCCGCATGTGGCGGCGCCGCCAGCAGATAGGGCTATCGCTCGGCGATGGTTCACGGGCGCAGCGCATGCAGCGCGCGCGCGCAGGGAATCACTTTGGATGCGGGTTTGCATGAAGTGCAAGTGGCGCACCACATCGCGGTACGCATGCCACCGCTGGCGGTCAGCCGGGTTTGCGGGATCGGGCAGAGGTGCAGCATGCCTGGGGTCCTCGACTATGTAGTTAGATCTCGTAACGCGTGTGCAGCCCGTGGCGGAGGGTAACACGGCGCTGCTCCCACGCCATTGCCATGCCGCGTGCAACCCGGTGGAAGGCCGCAGTGCCTGTGTGAGTGTGCGGGAAATGCCCGGGAACGACCTGAAGTGGCATGACGCACAGGGCGGGAACAGAAGAGCCCCAAATGCGTTTGTGCCATGCGCTGGGAGGACGGCCGTTACGCATTTCCGTGACCGTGCCGTCGATGTGCGTTTGCAGCCGACGGAATGCAGTGAAGCGTGTGCCAACCACGTATACGTTGCATGCACGAGCGCGCAAGTTGCATGTCACGTCATGACGCCCGCGGCGGCGCTGGTGCGGGTGAGCTGCGCCGCATGAAGGCCAGGCACTTGGTTTTGTAATGTAATGATGCGTTGCAATATGGCGGGGGGTGTGGCGTTGGCGGGGGAGTAGAGGCCTTTGACGCGTAGGAGATGGCGACGCCACAGGGCGCCGCGGGCTTCCGCCAGGAGGAGGTCCGCCCGCAGTAGGACGTCAGCTCGCTCATGCAAAGGACCCACCATGCGTGCTCCCAAACCCTTGAAGGAACACGCGCAGAAACCTAAACACACCGGACACGTTACGCACTGTACCTGAGCTGTATCTGAGCTGAGGTGGTCGAAGGCAGGCGACTGCTGACTGACCCAGGAGACGAATGCCGAAGTCGTGACCCAACCCCGTGCAAGTGCGCCTACGCCCAGCCCCGGTGTGTGTGTGTGTGTGTGTGTGTGTGTGTGTGTGTGTGTGTGTCGGTGTGTGTGTGTGTGCGCGCCGGTAAGCGGCGCTGGCGCACGCGCCCCCGCCCCAGCTGGTGAGATGGCAGCGGCCCACGCTGAGGCAGGGCCTTCAGAGCGTGTCGGCCGTCTTTGGCTTACGCCTGAATGCATGCATGGTAACAGCCCAGCATTGAATGCATGTATTGGTGACAGCTTTACACACGGAGTACAAGGAAATGGCATGGACATTGCCACCCTCTGGTGCCATCGTATTTGTGCGCCATGCCCAGCTCCTTCCCTTCACGCCCAGTGCTGTCCCAACGTCCGCCGTCAACCGAACGACTGCCTGCCCGCCGTGCCGGGGCGAAGCCACGTTCTACATAGGTGGATTACCCCCTTCGTGCTGCAGTCGCATGCCCAAACAAAGCCCGTACCATTCCGAGCAATCCGGCTGCACAGCTGGTGATATCACCTTGCAACAAGTGCACAGTGGAAGGAGCCACACACCCCTCCCCCTGCCCTGCCCTGCCGTACCTGCACTGTGCTGAAATGGGGCCAGCGCGGCGGCGGCCGCGCGGCCCTTCTTGCCACCTTTCGCCCTCGACAGCTCATCGATCATTGATTTGGGAAGCAGCGCCCTCCAGCAGCTCCTGTCGCTGGTGCCTGCGTAGGGCGCAGTTTACAAGGAAGGGTGCCGTTCGACATGTAGCACCATCAACGTCCACGGTGCCGTACAGCACATTTCGTTGGCTTGGAGGCGCGCATCGCCTGCAGCCCAGCTCCTGCCGCCAGTGCCAGCAGCGTGGTAAGCTTCCAAAGGATGCCAGCAGCAGAAACAGCGTACGTCTAAAAAATGGGGGCTGTGTAAAGGCCGCGTAAACGCGGCGCCGGAAGTGAATCCGCGTATTGCCGCGTATACACGGCATCGCCTTCAGCCGTGTATACGCGGTGATCGCCGCGTATCAGCGGTCCGTTTCGCGTGTACGCGGCACCGCGTATACGCGGGATACGCGGCAAACACGCGGCACCGTCTATATGCCGCGTGTGCGCCGTGCCGCGTAAAAACGTGGCGTTTTTCACGTACATGCAAACCGCTTTTCTACAGACGTACGAGCCTTGCGAAAGCTGGCTTTATGGTAATGCACCATCATGATGGCACAGCATGAAGGCCAGCCGCTCGACGCCCCGCACCTGGTGGCGAGGTCCCCCACAGACTCCCCGTGCATTGACACCAAAAGCTGTTTACGACATCAGCCTGGTACTCCATCATCATTAGGATCGCGGGTGATGGCGTGATTCCGGCCGTCAAAGGCGGCGATGTTATCGCACTGGCTGGGCCCACTGACGCGGCTGCCGTACCCTGCCCTGCCGTATCCTGCCGTACCCCGCCCTGCTGTACCTGGACACGAGCACCGCGAAGAGCAGCAGCGGCACCACGCAGGTGATGGCCAGCATCACCACCAGCACCGGCACGTACCAGCCGGGCACGAAGCCGTTGGCGGGCGCGATGCGGCTCCGCCACTGTAGGGAGGGACGGGGCGAGGCGGCGCCCGGCCGGAGGACGGGACAAAAAGTCCAGGGGTGCGCCAACGGCGCATGTGGTTGAGCTCGGCACTCGCGTATGGCAACCGTTGCCACTCCCACCTACGCACCACGTCCACCTCCCGCCACGGGCCTAAGCGCGTTCTTCAGCCCGCCGTGCTGCAGACACCTCGTGCGCCGGCGGCGTCCCATGCCGTACGTGCCGTACCAACACTGCCCACCCAATCACCCTACCCCTCAGCATGCCCAAGCGCGTCCGGTATGTCGCACACGCCGCGTGCACAAACCGCCCTCGACCACCCACCCACCACCCGTTCGGCACGTCCAGCGTGACTTCGCGCGCGTCCTCGTCGCACGCCGGCAGGTGCTCCACACCCGCGATGAGGCCCTGCACCAAGCTCCGCGGCTAGACCACCTGGACCTGTGTTGGGTAGATGCCGCGCGGAACGGGTCATTTAACGATCGGCGTCTCGATGTTACGGGTCCATGCATGGAACAGGTATTGCTGGTTTCATCGTGGGCGACGTGATGGTCGCGGGGCGGATCATCCACGATTGGCATCACATGTGAGTATTACATGTGAGTACATGTAACTGTAATGGGTGGTTACGTAAAAAGGCATGCATCAGCTTTCAGCGGGATCACTAAAGATCTCATCAGGAAGCAAGGGGGCGATAAGTGCCAGGAGCAGTACGGTTGATCGTTGCAGCTGCTGACCTGGAAGGAGTAGCCCTTGGCTGTCAGCGTCTTCAGAGCCGGGCTGCCCCGTATGAATTCAAGGTTGATGGCGGCGCTAACCATGCCCCACCACTACACGCGTTGCGGCGTTGTAGCAGACGGCGCCGCATATGGGGTTGGGCCCCGGCGGCCCGCCAAAGGTGTCGGTGGCGTTGGTGACATTGTGGATGAAGACGGGCAGCGTCACGGCCAGGATAAGGCCGTCTGGGTTGGTGCGGTTTGGGTTGGTGCAGTAGGGTCCCTGCATGGACAGCTTGCCCTGTCGGATTGTGTCCAATAGCTCAGGCGCGATGTCGGGCTCTGCGGCGGCGTAGGGCAGGCGGAGGAGAAGCGGAAAGCTTTGTGCAAGGGGCTGCACGGCAGGTGCGGACCGTGCAGGAAGGAAGAAGTAAAAGGGAAGGCCCACTGTGGCTGCACGTAAGCGGGGGGGGGGGCGCTCACATACCGGCCTAGCCGAGCGGCAGCGCCGCACGGATGGCGCGTGTTGTGCGCGCGCGTTCGTGCTGCCTCTCTTCGGGGCTGCGCCAGGCTGCGGTGCGTGGCGCGGTATGCTACGCGCGCTGCCTGCCTGAACACCTGCACGCCGCGGTGGGGTGCAATGCGGTGCGGTGCGGGGCGCAAGTCCGTTGGCCTGAGAACGCGGTGCCGGCCTCTGCTGGTAGACGCCGGGCCGTTGCTAAGCGGAGCATGCAGGAACGCGGCGCCTGCGTGCACATCCGGCGCGCGTTCGCCTGTGAAACAGCTCACATCCGCACGCTCCGCACGCCCCGCCCAGCCGCGCACCGGCCACGAGGTCCTTGTGCCCCAAGGGGGAGCTCTTGAACGTCGAGCTGGGCGGGATGTGCCACGCGGATGAGATGCCATTAGGCACTAGGGACATCATGTCAACCGACCGGAGGGGCGTCTGCATAGGGTTGGTAGGAAGCAGGAAGGTTGCTACAATATCAACCGGTGTGAACCTACAGGGTCCACCGTTGGTGTCCTCGTAGCTGCGCGTGCACCTGCGGGTGCTTCAGGCGCTTGTTGTGTGAAGTGCCAGGACGGGCATGCGACGCGTCGCGGGCTGCATCCGGCATCCGGTTTCAACTCACACCGGCTTGCACGGGGCGCTTTCGAGGGGCTCCATCGAGCGCAAGGTACAAGAGCGCGGCCAGGGCAGCATCAGCCGACTCGGTGCAGGGGAACGCAACCGGTGGCATTCGTCAATAGATCAGTCCTGATGCATTTAACGATCAGTCCTGATGCATTCAACGATCAGTCCTGCTGTATTTAACTGATCAACACATGCGATTGCACGTAAAGCCAAAGATGACTGGCAACCCTGCTACGGACTGGCTGGCGAGCGGCTCCCACGCCCATCGTCGTGCCGTGTGTGTGCGCGTCCACGCCTACAGCGGGTTCGCCGCGCAGCAACAGCTGCTGCCTCCCTCTGCCCCCCCCCCCCTTCGGAGAGGGTTGTCACGCGCGGCATGACGCCCTCTCGGGACGGTTGTCACCTGTGGCACATAGCGCTTTCCCTGGCCGGCCCAACGCCCCAAACGAGCAATTGTACGGCATCTGTTCTAGCAGCGTAGGGGAGATCGCGTGGAACACGTCCCTCACGGCGTTCCATGAGGGGTCGTATAAACTGGATGACTGCTGCTATCGACGAAAGAGTGCCGTAGATCTTCACCAGATCTCCATTCAGCGCGGCCCTTGTATCGAGGGCTAAGAGCGTCGCTAGGGCCTGCAGAAAAGCAGCAGGGACAGCGAGGTCGCAACGGCGTGAGGCCGAAGGCGTACGTCAAAGGGGCGGCGATGGGAGAAAGGTGGGGGACCGGCCGGCACTGTAGGCTGCAGGCACCCCTGGAGGTGCATTTGTGCACAGCGCCGCATGCTCTGTACGGCGAAGGGATGGCGGAGCAAGACCGAGGCGATCAACCGGCCGGCACTGGCGCCTCTATCTTTTGACGCATGGCGAGGGGGGGGCCGGGCAGCGTGTAGTCCGGCATCGGCTGCCGTGGCTGGCTTGCCGCCAACAGCTCGATATGCTCGGGCAGCTGCGCATCCGGGCTGTGTACGTACATGGTGAGTGGCACGGATGCGTGATGGGTGATAGGCTGATTGGCACACGTGCTATGACCCTCCCTCAGAGGATGCAATCGCCGTTGGCTTTACGTGGAACTGCACGGATCAAACGAATGGCGAGTACAAATATCTCAAGTACTGACTGGAACCACTCTGCCCCAACCTGGGTGCCGTTTCCACCCCAGACCTTAACGGATGGGTTATTGGCTCGAGGTTACCTGTATAACCCCAACTTGGGTAATTGCGCGCGTACCAGAGGGCGTTGATAGCTCCGGTCATTTCATCGCCATCATTGATGTATCAGGTTACCTCCTAACACATGCAACTGCACGTAACAGTCACAGGTGGCTCGACAACCTCTGGGCGCGCATGGCGTTGGGCGGCGGCCGTGCACGCCGCATGTGCAGATGTGCGTGGCCGGGCGGTGCTACTGCGCCCTGCCTCATCGTCCCTTCCGGCGATGCCCGTGACATTCGCCGTTACGTGCAATCACATGTTTTGAATTCAGCGCAACATATCGGCATTCACGTAACACCCGGAATAATTGGCAGACATTGGCACCGCGCGGTTCGATAACAGTGCTCAGCCGCACAGAGAGCGGTAGTCACCTTTGGCTTTAACGCGCAACCACATGTACGGGACATCGCCCAACACAACAACATTGATGTGGTGTGGGAACCATAGGCACCTTGTGAGCCGCACACGGCGCCATCAGCCTGTAGCGGTGCTGTCGGCTTTAGCAGCGTGTGCATGCACGCGAGATGTAAATGGATAAGAGTGTAGTGGCGATCTCAGCGTCGTGCCATGGTATCACGGGACAAAGCTCCGCGGTTTGGCCGGCGGGGGTCCGCCATGCACCCAAGCGTGAGCGCGTCGGCATGCAGCGCACCCACCCGATGGTTATCAGCCTCTTTGTTGGCAACCTGCGTCAGGCCGTACACGGCCAACGCCACCATGACCGTCAGCACAGCCAGCGGCAGCAGTGCCGTTGAGGGGGCACGGCGTACGACGCCGGCCACGGCCTGCCGTACAAGCAAGGCAGGGGCAGGGGGGTAGGGAGCCGGCGCGCGCCAGAGCGCGCCGAGGAGGGAATAGCATTCGCATGCAGGCGTGGCCACGGCGGGCCCCATGATCGATCTCGTCATGCCAGGGCGGAGCGCGCGGAGCGCCCGCAGAGGGTGTCAACGCTCAACGGCAATCATGGCATTCAGTATTAGGCTGTTATCATGTCATTAGGCGTGAAGGTGGACGGCACCCCACTGACGAGTTTGTGCTTCGAAACCGCATGGCACCACGACGCACACGGTTGTGCATGCACGGCGGCATGCATCTGCCCCGCACAAGGGGCGTTCTCACAAGTGCCAATAGTGCCAAAGTGACTGGTTACTTGCTTGGCGTCGACATGGTTACAACAACTGCGCCGGCGATGTGTGCACTACTAGAGGGGCAGCTAGGTGCCGTTTACCGAGCCCAGCACCTCGCAAACCGCCACATCGTCGATACCAACCGAATCGCGCGGCCGCTGATAAGGGGCGCGTCGCCGTTTGCAGTCCCGCCCCAACTGCCTACGCCACTCCACGCTGCTAAGCCGGGTCATGGGGCTGGATGTGACTGGCCTCCTCGCAACCACGTCGTCGCTAAGGGGCTTATCCTCTGGAGCATCGCATCGCATCGGACAAGGACCAGGCCCTCCCCATAGTGATTGCGGCGAACAGCGTCGGCGAGCTCCGCCTCTGAGACAAGCTTGGCGTAGAAGCTTCCCATGTTTGGAAGTGGACAATCAGGTTGGCGGTGTGGGGTGGAGACGTGGAGTGACACGTCCCCTGACTGCTCAGTGACTTGCCCAAAACAATAACACTATTACAAGTATAACACTATCATACGTATAACAGTAACACTACTATAATCATGCTGTAAATTGGTTGTATGTGGCCCCCGCCCTATATTGGGGGTACATTGGGGGTAGAAATAATAAGTTGAAATAGTGTATGAAGGAAGAAAGGTTGGGGGGCCGGCAGGCCCCTTCCCCCCCAACACCCCCCACCCCCACCCCGGCCAGGCCATTTAGTCCTTGCAGAGGCTTGTCACATTTTGATGTAGGTTGGCACTATGTAGTGCTGTTAGTGTTGTCCGAAGCACAGGAAGCGGAACACGGAAGAGAAATGAAGATGAATCACCGCACATTTATGGGTGGCTGGAGTAAAGATGGCCGACTAGTGCCGCCGGCCAATTAGTCCCGGCAGCCGCTTCCGCGGGCCGAGCCACGCAAGGAGGAGCTTCACATATAGTCCATGCACAAAGCTAAGGTCGCAAAGCCGGGCAAACGGGCCTGTCTGGGTGGCAGAGTGGACGTTTTGGGTGGCTGGAGTAAAGATGGCCGACTAGTGCCGGCACACGGCGCGCCTATGTAGTCCCAGCAGCAGCGTCCGCGGGCCGAGCCACGCAAGGAGGAGCTTCACATACAGTGCATGCACAAAGCCAAGGTCGCAAAGCCGGGCAAACGGGCCTGTCTGGGTGGCAGAGTGGACGTTTTGGGTCTCGGGTTCGGGCATGCACAGCAGCGCCCAAGCAGCAGGCCCAGGCAGCTTGCGCAGGGCGAACAAAGCAGCGCCGCAGCAGTGTAAACACTTTATATTGATCCTGTTATTTTGGCGCAGTTTGGCGGCCTGGATTCGACCGCCAAGTTTTGTGAGTAGGTACTCGGCGGCTTGCCGCTCGATACCCCCCCAAACATTGAGTCAGATGGGAAGGGGTTTCAACCCGTCGCCGACGGCGTCGGCTCAGTGGAGGGTCTGCCTGTCATACGTGTTTGGCGTGGTCTGGGCGACCGTCCACCGTGGGCCGCTGCATTGGCTTCGATTTGTTTTTGGTGTTTGTTCCTGCATCGCTTGCAGTGTCCGTGAAATCGGCTGTCGAGTGTTGGTTGCCTGCTTCGGCGCGCTCCAACATTCACATCCTTTTGGCGCCAAGTACGCCGAGAGCATGCCGGAAAGCGGGCAGAGGCCACGCATCCATCTAGGAGCTGGTGTGCTAGTACATACAGCTATGTCTTATACACAGCGACGGGGGCGGCTTTACAGTGTCGCCTCCTTTCCTTTGACCTTTGGGCAATGGTTTCACAAATGGGCACCACAAACAGGGCACGTCCAGAAAGCCGCATTTTCCCTGCCTTGCCACACCGATATCATAGTATGAATCTATATGAACGTTGCCAGCGAGATGCGCTGTTTGAGCGCCACGTGTGCGGACGCGCCATTGTGGCAAGGAGCATCGAGAATTGCTGGCAACCAAACACAAACTCCTGCAAATCGCCGTGCTGCGAGGTTCTGGAGCCCATCGCAGTAGCGCGCGCATACAGCTGCACTGCACTGCACATGCCGCGCCGTGCGCCGGGGCCCGTTCGGGGAGACAGTGGCCTCTTTTCGACTTGACTCGGGTTACCCCCGTCATGACTAAAGTGCGTTCTACACCACTATGAGAACAACAAGGATTCCTTAGCGTTCCTAAGCGTTCCTCGACATTCCTTAGGTTTCCGTAGCATTCCGTACCGGCACGTGGGATTCCTTACGTCACCGAGTAGGCGGCAGCAGCCTTCCGCCGCGAAGCGAGCACGCCAGCGCACAAACACTACACACGTCGCGTCTACAGTGTTTGTGCGCTGGTTTGCGGGCATTGGCGCACTGCTACGTAGTTCCGTGTCTTCACCTAGGGATTCCTTGGTGGCTTCCTTGTTAGCTTCCCTAACTCGTTAAGGCGTTCCTTGTTCACCCATTTTCCTTACCAGGAATCCTTAGCATTTGTCACAACTGGCTTGCTTGCTCTGGAAGTCGCGCACCCAGAGTGAACCCCCAGGACCTAGTCCACCCTGGTGGGCCTTGCACAGTTCCTGACAATATGGGATTCAAGTACTGGAGGTACTGAATAACCCAATTCTAACATCCTGACTTTTACCACTGGCTTCTGACAAATGGTTTCGAAGCTCGGTTCTGGGGTAAAGCCTGGTGGACAGTTCCACAGGTGCTCAGTTCGATCCTGACAAGGAGCACTTTCTAGTCCCCTCATGTGCGGGTAGGAGGAAATGTGCTAGAACCAGTGGTGAAATGACGGGTCTGAGAACTCCAGCAGCTCTCGGGACGTTCGCGTTCCGGGGGGGGGGTGAGAATTGTCACAACTGGCTTGCTTGCTCTGGAAGTCGCGCACCCAGAGTGAACCCCCAGGACCTAGTCCACCCTGGTGGGCCTTGCACAGTTCCTGACAATATGGGATTCAAGTACTGGAGGTACTGAATAACCCAATTCTAACATCCTGACTTTTACCACTGGCTTCTGACAGCATTCCTTAGGTCAACGGATGGGAAAGGCTGTGAAACCTTCCTTACCTTTCCTTAATGTAAGGAATTCCTTACCTCTCCTTTCCTTCCCGCACCTAAGGACAGTCCTTAGCCTTCCTTAGACCCCTTCCCTAGCAAGGCTGTAAGGAACGCTAAGGAAGGGCTAAGGAATCCCTCGTGTTCTCATAGTGCACCTAACAAGCGTTGGCTTGTGAAGGACCTAACTGCAGGGGGGGTTTAAACCTCCGTGAGACGCACGCGATGCGCATTTGCTCTGGAGGCCCGCTGCGCTGCACCGCTTCCACCAAGCCTGTGCAATGGGACACGGCAGGCTCCTTGTTGAAGGACTCGCTCCGTTCTATCAGCTGTTGCCCTCTACTCCCGCTTGCACACACGCGTTTCACCTGGCCCTGCTGCAGCCATGGAACGCTGTGCCAATAACGCTGCCCTGCGTCCTTCACAAACCACCGTCCGTCTGGGTTCCGGGTGACAATTGGAGGACACAACTGATGCCCTTTACTCGCCTCGCCCAACTCGGCCGGGGCGAGTTATTTATTTTAGTTTCCACGTCAGCAGCCCTCCAGGGATGCGGGCACTTATTGCTGCCCCCTGGAATTGAACCCAGGCCGCTTTGCAGTCAAAACTGAATGGCTTGGCCCTATGCGAGGATGGCTGCCCAATGAAAACAGCAACAATATATAAATGCAACCTTGCTGATTAGTAATCGCCCTCCCCGCTGATTACAACATCATTGCCTTCCCAAAACCTTTTGAAAGCAGCCACGCAAAAGAACCCTCCCACCCGAAAAGGCAGCCCTTGCTCCTGGAGCCATACCCTTTACTCGCCTTGCCCAACTCGCCCAAACCAACGTGCCGCGCGGAAGAGAAGGCGCGGCCGCCCGTTTGCGCTGGGAATGCTGCACCATCTGCTCTTCCCACACCCCACACGCCCACACACTTCACCTGGCGCGCGCGACAGGCGCGCGCTATAGTGCGCTATAGTGCGCTGCGGGTGTCGTTTTCTGAGCAATCCCCTCGGCGCGCGCGCATCCCCTGGGTTGCCGATCTGTCAGAAGTCTACTACACCCCACCTTCATGTCCTTCCAACGCACGCAACCTCGCGAGCACCCTCGCTGTGAAAAGGACCTAAGCAAATCGCGCATCAAATGCCTAACCCGTCTCAAACACATTGTCACTGCGCGCACCATATCACGCTGCGCTGCCCGTGGGAGCTCCACCGCCACCCCCAGGGAGGGACCAGCACCGCCGGAAATAATTAACCCGACCTTTAATTGTGCGCCCCCACAACGTTTGGGGCCTTTACTGGGGGTCAATTGGGGTTTACAACTGGAGTAGGGCTGGGGGTTTGTTTTGGGGCCTGGGTTCTTAAGAATCTTAAGAATGGGCCACGGCACCGGTCAACTTCCAGCCCAAACCGCAACATTGCACCTCGACATGCTCGAGAGACATTTCCAAGCAAGCAAGGGGCCCACAAGCTGCCCGCCGCATGCTGCGCCCGACGCGTGCAAGGCCACTGGCGCTTCACACTTTGCAGCTTACTCACTATGAGAACAACAAGGATTCCTTATCGTTCCTTAGCCTTCCTTAGCCCCTCTGCTTAGGAAGGGGCTAAGGAAGGCTAAGGAAGTTCCTTAAGGGCCGGAAGGAAAGGGTGGTAAGGAATCCTTACATTAAGGAATGCTAAGGAATGCTTCATTGCCTTTCCTAACAGACCACCTAAGGAATGCTAAGGAATCCCGTTAAGGAAAAACGGTAAACAAGGAACGTTCCTAACGGGGCTAAGGAACGCTAAGGAATGCTCCATTGCCTTTCCCAACGGATAGGCCTAAGGAACGCTAAGGAATCCCTGTAAGGAAAAACGGTAAACAAGGATTGTTCCTAGCGGGCTAAGGAAGGCAATAAGGAAACGAGCAAGGAATCCTTAGCGCTGATCTGGAAGCGTTGAAAACTGTGCCTATGCGGGCAGCTGCCGGCACGTGCTGGTTATCATTATCCATCAGCAATCGCAGTACATTCCAATCAACGGCCCGCTTTCAACGGCTACGATCTAATTGGCCATACACAAGAGCACTACACGTCCCGTAACGACCACTGGCCCTTGGATCCACTAAGGCCCCGCCACGTACAAGCATGGTGCCAGCCCAGGATGAAGATCGCACGCAGGTCACTACAGCTTTCGGAGCCCAGCACCACACCATGGTTTAACACCTATCTTACCTATCAATCACCAGACTGTCACAATGCCTACTCTCGATGTATGGTGTTGTCCCCAGGAAGGCTGCACGGTCAGGATAACCCCATCCTCCCTTCCCCTTGTCAGCAAGCAGGTACCAGTCCTGCGCTCAAAACTCCCCCGGCAACAGCTGGCTGCTTCGGGCCCGTTTGGTCTTCATGTCGTCATTGTCTTGCCTGGTCTCCGGATCCTACGGAACGCCGAAGGCGCGAGGAATTGTGAAAGGTGTCAGGGCATGAGTGTATCAATGCAAGAACGTGCGACTAGTGCGACACGTACCGAAGCGCACTTGAGGTTCTTGACGCCCTTGCTGCCATTGAGCTCTGGCGCCGCGGCTCCGTTGTGTGCCTGTACATCAGTGACACGCGCAGTATGTATGATCACAATGCAACATGGCGCCGTCACAAGGCGTACGTGAGTAGCCCCATCGATGCACGCCCAACCGTCTTCACCATGGCTGCCGCACCATGGCGCATGCACGGTGGGCACGTACCTCTTCCCGTCCTGCTTGGCGACTGCTTTGTTCTTGAGCACCACCAACTTCTTCTGCCCCTGCATGTTGTGATGATGCGCACATTTGATTGGTGCTACCGGCATACTGCTCGTAAGCTTGCTGTGTGTGTACCTTGTTGTACGTTTGCTGAATGAGCCAAGACTCACCTGCTCGTCTAAGGCGTCCGGCTGGTCCGTTACCGGAGGCAACGTCGGCATTTTCTTAGGGTTAGAGCGACTCGACGTGGGCGCGCCCCTGCACGTGACACGAACGGCGCGCATGGATAGATAAGATACGTGGCCATGCCATTGCATTGTGACAGTGCATGCGGCACACGTGCATCACTTGCAACTTGGGCATGAGCCAACACGTACCCGGACATTTTGATTGCTGGAGCCCTTTCCAATGCTCATCTTCTTCATGGCCTCGATCGCGGCTACGTCCGCGCCACTAGCATCAGGGCGTGCTTCTTCTGGTCTGCATTGCCAACGCTGATGGGCGTAGCGTGGCCAGACAGTGCGACCTGAACATGGCAGATCGGGATCCATGGCACAAAAGATGCCAGCTAGTTGATCACAGCCAATCCTGCAAGCATGGAAACGGCTGCACCCAGCCGTTGCTGAGCAGGGACGCCATGCTCCACTCGCCTGGATGTTGGTGTAGTTAGTGCCGCCCGCGACGCTGCACAACGCTGCCTGAAAGTCCGCTTGGAAGGCGCCGTTGTTTGCACGGGGACAAGCGGCTCGTGGGACGCCATTGCAGGCGCCAGGCTCTTTGCGTTGTCGGCACAGACCGCTTTGACCTCAAACATCCTCTCGTCAAGATCCGGGTCAAACTCCGCGTGAAGGTGCGGGGGCAGCTGCGCTGTGGCGTTCCGGAAGAGCTTTAGGATGCTCTTGCCGTTTGTGCCAGCGTTAAGTAGCTGGTTGTTGGAGAGCATCAGCCTGACCGTGTCCACGTTGCCGAACCCCCCAGCAGCATTGATACCGGCCAACAAGTCCTTCTCTTCGGTGTCAGCGTATACATTGAACGAGATCCGTTCGCGAGGGGTGATCACATGCACCTTGACTGTCCTCTATTCACTGATATCCATAGCTGGCACCTCGCCTAGACGCGCGAAACTAGTGAGCGGAAATAGCATGAACCTATCCGCTTATTAAGGGCAACTGCTGCTAACAAAGCTGGCAAGGGCACTTAACGTTTCAGGGGCAGGGCACCATGAACAGTCAACGGCGGTCGGCAAATGATGTTCAGTGAAGCTGGTCAGCGCCTTGTTTAAACTCTTCTCGACTTGAAACCTGGGACGAGCACGTGGAGCGCACCGACTTTCGGTGCGCTCCACGTGCTCGTCCACGTCCAGGGGCTCCTTTGGCTGACTATGACGCCCGCGGCGGGCCCGCCGGTGGCCGTCAGGGTCGCGCCTGCCATCCCGCCAGTACTCCCAGGAGGCGGCGTTGTACTACTTGATGAGCCGAAAGGAAGTCCAGGGCAACTCAGATTTGTTTGTTCATGATATCGGTGTAATCGGTGGTCGGCAACGGCACCTGCTGATGTGGCCAGGGCTATCGAAGCCTCGCTTACTACCACCGCAAACTTCCAGACTGCAAAGACGCTGACAAACGCAACCTGCTCAAACTCTGCCAGGTCTTGTCACAGCAGGCAACCGGCGGCGACATGTGCATGCTGGAAGGCAAAGATCCCGACAATGATGGTCGTTGGTGTTACGACAAGCGGCGTTGGCGTCACCTGCAGGTATAGTTCCCACATGCGCATGGCCATTATTACTGGATCCATGCTGCATCTGCATGCAAGGCCTGCTCTGTGAGTCCTTTCACTGCATGCAAGCGGGGTGCGGGTCGAGCTTGCCGGCCGCACTGACAAGCTATGCGTCAGCAACCGCGGCGCTGTTCATGCGAGCAGCAGAGCTACGACAAGCATTGGAGGCTTCCGCGGCATCAGCTCGGGCAAATGCCACCGCCGTGCCGCGGCAGCATCGCTGTCAGCGGCACCGTCGCTGCCTGGACGCTGCCCATCCGGCATGGCAGGGCGCGACCAGCATGACGAAGCCGTGCAAGGTATGGCAGCGGCGGCTCCAGAGGACCCACCCTCCTCATCGGCTTTTCCTGTCCTGCGGCGGTTGCGTTGATGTAGGCCTTGCTGACCGTGTCTGGCTTAACTTCATCGTAGTAATAATGCATGCATGTAGTAGTAGCAGGTTCGTTACATGGGGGCAGGGGGCCGCTTGTGAGACGGCCAGCCAACCACGAACGCCGAGAAGGAGACAAGAGCCAACAGGCCAACAGGTGACGGACTAAGACAGCGTGAAGTCGGGGATGAGGAAGGGAGTGCGCGTGCAAGTGAGGCAACAGAGGCAAAGGGTATGCATGTGTTGTCTGCTTGTGCGTCCTGCAGGTTCAGGTGGAGTCTGAAGCCATGTCCACAAGATACAGCACCGCAATGAATGGCGCCGAGGTGATTTGAACATTTCTTAGTTGCCTATGCTTGCAGATATATAGCCTCCAGCCTCAGCCCTCCGCCGCACTGCCGTGTATGGCTGAGTTCTGATCGGAGTGAACCCCGTCCCCATGCACTTGCTGCAGGCGCCCGAGCAGCTGTCGCTCGTCAGCACGGCGCTGGACTCCACGGCCGCAGGCCGTGATGGCTGCCATGCCGGACGAGCAGGAGCTGCAGCTTGGGCCAGACGAGCCGCAGCCTGGCCAGATGAATCGGTCACGCGGCTCTCAGAGCGCATCAGGCCTCCGCCGCCCAAGGCGACGTGCTGCAGCCTTTGTGCTGTGGTGCAGTCTTTGCTCGCCGTGTTGCGCTTCCCGCCCCAGCCCTCGGCCGCACTGCCGTACATACCGCAATACATACATACCTCCGAGTTCTTGTTAGCGCGAACCCTGTCCGCTTGCACGTGCTGCAGGCGGCCGAGCAGCTGCCACTCGTCGGCACGGCACTGGAAGGCACGCCGCCCCTGCAGGCCGTGGTGGTTGCCCAATCGGGACGAGCAGGCAGGAGACGTAGCTCGGGCCGGACGCGCTTGCTGGCCAGGTGAATCGATTGCGGCTCTCAGCGCACATCAGACCTGCGCCGCCCTGCGCCGTCCCAACGCGCCTTCAGGTGCTTCAGCTTTTGCGTTTATGCGGTTATGCACGATTGCGTTCAAGCTGTTATCGTCAGCCTCTCCGCTTTGGTGTTGGCATAAGAGGCGTGTTGCTTGTTGTGCATGGCCGCTGTCGTTCCTGCAGGTGCAGCAACAGGCAGTACCCGCCATGCAGCGGGAAGAGGAGGAGCCTTGGGCCTGGAGGAGGAGCCGGCTGCACAGGTACTTGATGCAACTTGATGCAATGCGTAGTATGCATCGGGCGCGGGTCTGCTCTGTTGTTATAGGCAGACGTAATGGCAGTTTGCCCGGCATTCCTATTGTGTCCTTGCTGGGTCACGCCACTCCTGTCTGGCTTATGCCACTCGCAGCTGGACCATGCTCAACCTGCTAGTGCCACGCACTGCCGCGCTCGCCGCGCGCAATGGCAGTTTGCCCGGCATTCCTATTGTGTCCTTGCTGGGTCACGCCACTCCTGTCTGGCTTACGCCACTCGCAGCTGGACCATGCTCAACCTGCTAGTGCCGCGCACTGCCGCGCTCGCCGCGCGCACCGTGACGCCGAGGCTCTGCACACCACCTAAGGAGCTGCACGGCTCCAGTACCTGCGTGCTGAAGCCAGGTGTATGAGCGCCGGGATGTGTGGGTATCGGGGCTTCGTGCTGTATGTGCAGGCACTGCATGTGTGCCCGCTGCACACGTGACTGGTCGAAAAAGGATGCATTGCGCTGCTGATTGGCTGGTTGGTTGGGTGAGTCGGTGCGCCCGACTAATGTTGTGTTGCTTGTGCTGACCCTTGGGTCAAATGGTGCGGTGGTCCCCTGTCACCCTATGATACCTTGACCCGTCCATCCATGCACATCCCTCACGCATGGCTTTCCCTGCTCCTTGCCCAAGGGAGCAAGCGCAGGCAGTCATGCCCACCCATGCTCAGCCAAAGGTTACGTGCGTGAGCAGTGTGCCGCCGCCGCCACCGCCGGGTGTGCCATCAATCCCCTTGCCCAGCGCTAGTTGCTGCGGGCCTCCGTGGCAATCATCACGGCGGCGATGTTGCCTGCCCCTTCTGGCCATCTCCTATCGTACCACCTGCTCTTCTTCTAAGGCAACCTTCTGCTGGGGCTGATACGCGAATGGGTGTTTTTCAACACCACTACCCATTGTCTTGCAAAAAGATTCTGGATCGGCGCCTGCCCAGGCGCCATACCGCCATCCACGAGCAACGCATGCTTTGGGCGATGGTGTTGCGCGGCGCCTCGCACTGGCGCCATGCTTGCCGCGCTACACACTTGACATCGTCCGGACGACTCCCGTAGCATGCGGCGTGCGGCGAATGGTGCGGAGGGAAGCGCGCTGTGTGTGGGTACGCTAGCCATAGTGGGCTCGCGGCATCACAGCACATACATACAAGAAAGTGAACGGGACCGTGAATGCCGGTAACAACGTAAGGTGAGATTTAGGATGCTGCTGTGTACAGCTTTGCGGGGTGGGAAGGCGCAGCGTGCGCGGCGTGGCCCCACGCGTGGTGCGGCGCTGCACTGTGTGGCGCTGCGCCGTGTAATGAAGCACACAGCACCATACCGCACTAACCGCACCGTGCACACGAGCCGTGTGGCGTGGCACGGCGCGGGTGCGGTGTGGCGCTTTGCGGTGAATTGCGGGGCGGCGCACTGCACCGTGACGCGGCGCAGCGCAGCGCAGCGCGGCGCGGTGCAGAGCGGTGTGCTTGGTGCGATGCGGCATGGTGCGGTGCTGCTCGGTACGGCCGTGTACAGGCATGTACGGCACAGACGTCGACGAGACGCGCATGAGCCAGGAAGCCATCCAGAGCACGGCCGGTCATCGCTAACTCCTGCTGCTCAACGCTGTGTGCAACATCAGGCAGCAACTGCTGTCGGCATTTGGTACTACTAGTATAGAAGCATGATCAAACACGAGTGGTGTACCGACAAGCTGCCCACCCGGCCTCCGATGACTTCTTCCCCTCCCTCGCTGACTCCTGCCTGTAAATGCTGCACCATACTATACAGCAGCTGCTGCGCACTGGGCGACAGAGGTGCCGCGAGGTCTTCATCAGTCACCTCCATCCCAGCTGCAGGAACCGAGCGTGCTGTGGTAAGGTGTGGTATGGGGATGCTACGTCGCACAGCTGTACCATTTCAACCCGGTACCACTCCCTGTATAGGCTAGGGAACCTATACAAGGGTATAGGGTGAATAGCCTATACAAGCGCGACATATGCCCAAGCCGTATTCACTGCGCAATCCACCTAATCAAAGCCCCCCTGTTTAGGCTGCCTGGCCTTAACAAGGTCGACTTGCCCTGCATCGTGAGACGCATTCTTACGTACAGCAGTCGCAATGAGCACTGACCAAAGGGCCGTTGGCTGCAGGGGCGAACTTTTTGGCCTTTAGGGAAAGCACAAGGGCCAGCTTAGTGACGCCAACATGTTGGTGGTGCCGACGCCCTGGACTTCGCAAGGCTTGCAGATGAGCAAGGATGCGCTCAACAGTGACCGACTTATAAGATGATGATTCATCGTGCGCCATCAGTTGCGTAGTCGCCTTCAGGGAATGAGGTCTGCGGACGCTAACGCTTGCACTCACATGTACGGCAAGTGCACGCGCAGTACGTCGAGGATGGCAGCGCCGCCGTCGCTGTGGCGTAAGATGTATGTCCTGCGGTAGGATGCAACGCGATGTAAGCCCTGGTGGCATTGCTTTGTCGATGCAGCCCGACCTACATACAGCGTAAAAGTGTCATTGACCCTAACACAAATGCTACACCATGCCGCCACGGAAAACAAAGCCATCACGCGGCGATAACAATGACGAGCTGCTTGCTCTTGCCAAGGAGCTTAATTTAGAGGCTCACGCTATCCCAAGTCGAGCAAAATAGTAGGTTAACGTGGCCCAGCTGGCAGCCAGTCTCAACCGGTAACCTCGGAAAGGGCGCACGGCGGCAGCAGCGCAAGGGGCCTGTGGTGCTCAGCAACACCGAGCAGGACCACAGCGGCGTTGCTACAGACTGCGCGCTTTCGTGCTGCTTGGACTCAATCGGAGAGCCAAGCCCAGTTGGTACAGACATAGCAGCTGGTAGCGCCGATGGTGATGATGGCGGGCGCTCGTCAGAGGAGCTCGAGACGGAAATGCGGGCAGAAGAAGCCGCTTTAGACGAGGAGTACGCCAATTGCAGCAAACAACGTGAGTCAACCCATGCTTGTGTGCGCAGCTACCTTGCGTTGAACTATTTGACGCACTTTGGGGGCGGCGTGTGGCGTGCGTGCAGGCGACGACGACGAGGATGAGGATGTGCCTGACGCAGCTCAGCAAGCCTTCCACGACAGAATGCTGAGGGCATGCATTGAAGCGGTAACAGAAGGGGTGGCGTGCTCCCGCTGCCAGAAGCCGGCAGTTGTGCGCTGCACCGCATGCAGCGTTACGACCGCGCGCATGTACCTGTGCAGCGCTTGCGACAAAAGGACCCACAGTGGGGCGCACTACCACGACCGGCAGCATTGGAAGCTTGGCTACATGCAGCCGCTACGCCCAACGGAGTTCTTTGCCGGCTCCGGGCTGGAGGCAGGGTGGCGTACCGAGGGTAAGGCCCAACCGGGCCCAATGTAACGGCGCCAGCGAAACAGTGCGACCGCCGGCTCCGCCACTCGATCGCACTGACCTATAGTTCACTGCGCTCCCGTATCTTACGCGCAGACGTGGACTTGGCCTTCGCAACCGGCCCGTCGCGTTCTGGATGCACGTCATGTGGAGGTGCCCTTGCAAGCGCGCCAAGCGCGTACAAGAAACTGATCGTGGTCTCGCCTGCCGGTACGTATGCACAGGTTGCGGCGATGGCGCCATGTAGCGTGCTCTAAGGGCATCACCACAAGGGTGCAGCGGCAGAGCTGAGCAAATTGGATGCGGACGGGAGGGAGGGGAGCGACCCACGGGTCCGTCGCTTGGACCGCTGCCTTTGCAGAGCACGTCGCTCGGGAGAGGCCCGGGCAGGACCCAGCTACCGCCTTCTGCAAGATGGCGTCTCAGCTGCAGGACCTGCGCATCTTGCGGTCGTTCTTGGAGCACACGGAGACGTTTGACCACATGATTACAGCAGCCGACGCCACCGACGTAACGGCCCTCATCCAAAAGCTGGTGCCGGCCATGCCAGGGCTGCAAAAGCAGCTTGAAGCCCTTGATCCCAAGCTCCGCGCTGCAAACAGGTGGCAGGGCGATCCAGCCAGCCACTCTAGCAGCGCAAGCGGCGAGCTGCTTGCCCTGTGCGATGCGCTGGAGCGCCTTACCAGCAGCCTACGCGCGCTCGGGGATCCGACGGCTGCGCCAAGCCGGCAGATGCTAGACAGCGCCGTAGGCGAGCTGGTGAGCTTCAACAACAGGCTGCATCACGTGGCAACACTGGCAGGTCGATGCTGCGGGGTTTTCGGACGAAGTGAAGAGGAAGCTAGCAGAGGCGGCTCTGAAGGTGAGCAAAAAGGCTCTCCGTCATACGGCAGCGCTGCTGTGTGTACCGCCTGTATAGGGTGAGGATTACGAGAAGCTGCCGTGCATCCTTTTCTGTAGCACGCCAAGCGCGCAGTGCATGGTACACGCTGGCCCTCTTTGACCATCTTCGTATGCACGCACCGAACAGCATGTCGCTTGCATTGCACCCAACTATGTAAGCAGGCCCTGGAGGAGGACATGGAGGCCACGCACGTTCTTCATCTTCAAAGGCACACATGCCAAGATCCAAGCCGAAGCCGCCACATCAAAGCAGCGGACGGACACACGGCAAAAGGTAGCAGACCTAGATCGCCGGCTTCATGTCCTGGTAGACCGGTACAATAAGCTGGTGCTGCACAAGCCGTACTTGGCTATCGTCCCGCGCTCCGCGGTGACGGTAGAGCGCGTCAAGGACAACGACATGCCATGGACGTACCCAGCTGACGATGCGGCTGCTGCCGGCCCATCAGGTAAGGTTTGGATGCTAGCTAGCGCATTGGCCGTATCCCGGTATACATCAATGGTGGTACGCAGATTGAGGCGCGGCCACGCCTGATACACGTACACACGCGGACACACCAGCCAAGCGTTGGTGTCTGAGTATCAATTGCTTGCTACAGGCACGCCATGGCAGGCCTGCAAGCCGATGCACAGCCGGCGGCCTTTCACTTTCTGCGTACAGCCTAACACGTACGCACCCACGACGCTTGTATTGACAAGATGTTCTGGGCGTGCACGTGCGCACTGTAGGCCGCTCCGCGCAGGTGAGCTTCAAGGACCAGCTAGCGCTGTGTATGCTGCATGAGCGGCGCTTGCGTGCCTTGGAGCAGCCCTGGATTGTCCTACTGGAGATGGACGGCTACAAGCAATACTACACAATTGCTCAAGCCGTTCTTGAGCAGGAGCTCTCCAGCCTCGACCAGGGGGACCTGTCGCCGCCTTGCAGAGCACCTTGCGGCCGCCGATGGCGCTACGCCGGCCGCGTCGGTCGAGGGCCTGCGGTCCATCCTGAAGCGTGCGTTAGGCATTGTCCGTACGCAGTTGGCGAAAGGGGACGCCGTCTTTGGCGTGGCCAAGGCATGGGAGGATAGCCACGCCAATAAGAGGCCGCCCCTGGCGCCCGCGTTATGTGGCGCAGCCACGGCTACTGATGCCGGTGCGCTGGGGTACGGCAGCAACCCAGCTGCGCATGCCGCCACCGCCACAGCCGTAGCCGCTGTTCCACCCCCCGCAGCAGCAGCAGCCCCTGTTGCCGCCCGCACTGCCGCCATACAGTCAGCGCCTGCCAGCGCGGCCATCGCAGCAGAGGAACATGCAGTACAAGCAGCTGCGGTAAGCACTCGCGCGCACAAGGCCCCAAAGCTCAAGGCTGTGGGTGGCGTCTCAGGCAGCATGCTGCAGCTGGCGCGCGCTTCCAGTGCGGTGGCGGCGGCGACCCCCATCCGCAGTCTGAAGTGGGACCACAATGGCCCTTCGTGCCCCTTTGATACGTTGCTCACATGGCTCGCGCTAGCCGTGCTACCAGTGCTTGGTGCAGGTGCGGTTGCGGCGGCGGGGCCCCTGGCGATGTCGCTGTTCAGCTGCACGGCAGCGTGCGAGCCCAGCAGCCAGCAGAGGCCTAGCCGGTTCTAGCGCGGTGACGTTGTACAACATAGCACGTACATGCGCCGTACGTTAGGACGCTTAGTGAGTACCCGTCGCGCTCAGTATAGTGTCGAGTAGGTCAGGACAGGATCACATCATGTAGATGACTTGGCGCCAGCAAAAGTGAAGCGCGCTGAGTTCGCGCATTCGTGCATTGTATTCTTCTATAACGAGTCATGCGCACACGCACGTAATCCGCACGGGCTTCGTATTCCCCCTGTCGATAGAGCGCGCAGCGCGGCGCGACTATAAACTGTAGGGGTACGGTCATGAACGGCAAGGACGGTGGGTGCAAGGCGGCCGCATATCTGTCGCGACCCATGCCTGCATGTACAAGGATCTGCACGCCGCGCCCGCCGCCTGCTACCTAACCATGTGGCGCGCCGGGCGTGCACCCAACGGCTGCATTTGCGACACTGTTTCTGGGGCGCACCAACGTAGCGGCCTGTAGTGGTGCTGCGGCCGGAGGGTCCTGCATGGAATTGAAGACAGCCAGGTCAGCATTTTGCATGCAAGTAGGAGGGCGTGGCAAGCAGCTTGCATGCATGGTTGAGACTAGCTGCGGCTCTCAGCAACGGTAGGCATTTACCACGGGTGAGCACCTCCCCATCGGCGTCCTCTGTGTGTGCGGCGTCCGCCGTGCCTGCGCCATCCGCTGTGCCAACGTCCGCTCCAAGGTTGCCGTCCTGGCCGTCAGCGAGGTTTTCGCCCTCGTCGTCATCAGCAGCGCTAAGCCCTGTGGCGCGATGCGTGCTGGTGGTCGGGGCTGTGATCGCAGCGGCCGCATGGCCATGCCCCTGCGCCTGCGGCGGCGCTGGCGCCTGCGGCTGCAACACTGCGCTGGTGGTGCCGGCCGCAGCTTCAGCTGCGAATGAACAGCAACGAGCTATAGAGACGGCGACACCAGTTGAGCGGCTTGATCCACGAGTGCAAACCTACCGTGCTGGCCTAGAGCTGCTAGCACCGCGGCCGCGCCAGGTGTCCGCAGCGGCGCAGACTCCTGGAAATGCAGGCGCACACGCACGCGTTCACGCAAATCCACATTGTTACGGGCTAAGACAATTGGCATCACCCCAAAGTGCTTACCCGTTTGCCCCGCTTTGATCCTCCATGATCGCCAGCCTGCAGCGTGCAACCAGGCTGGTGCAGCAACGTATACGAAGAAGAAGAGAAGAGAAGATCTTGCAGGTCAAAACCGCAAAGCTCGCATACGCAGAGATTTGGCACCAGGCGTGAGCCCTGAGCACACCTCGGGTAGCTGCAAATCGTTGGCTTTGCGCTTCCTGAGGCTGGGCCCTGCTGCGGGCCCTTCTGGGGGCACGTCAACCGTTTTGCTCCTATTCCTGGTCAACATGGAGGCGTGGTGACCAGGGCCGTTACGACGTTACTTGGTGAAAGTCAAGGGAGTAAGTGAGTTCACGGAACAGCTGTGTAAAACCTATAAAAGGTTAAGGCGTGAGCTTGTCCTATGCGCGAGTTCAGTTGCCTGGATAGGTAGTCCTAGGGGTTTCAGAGGGATGGTCCGCAGGACCTTTTTACAATAATGTATAGGTCAGGTAAGCTGCTACAAAGGATACGCAGTGCGTGCCTTCGAGCGAGTATGGGTAGAAGCGTAGAAGAGCTCGAACAGCATGAGCAAACGTCTTGACCTTGTTAAGGCCAGGCAGCCTAAACAGGGGGGGCTTTGATTAGGTGGATTGCGCAGTGAATACGGCTTGGGCATATGTCACGCTTGTATAGGCTATTCACCCTATACCCTTGTATAGGCTCCCTAGCCTATACAGGGAGTGGTACCGGGTTGACCATTTGCCGATTGCGTACAATAATGCATCCAGGAAAGGTAGGGGAAAGGTGGGAAAACGCCGGCGCTTGCTCGTGGAAAACATTTGCGTGACTCGATGGCTTGCCAGGGAAGCCCTGTAAGCCATAGACGTGCGGTCCCAATTATGGACACTGCATATGTAACGCGTTCTGTGCGTTTCCATTCCCCCGTCCGTCCGGGCCGCTGCTGCTGTTGCTTGCAAAACGGGGCTGCAGGGATTTGCGGGGCTCCACGCTAGCCTGACAACAACGCAGAAATGCCACAGCCTTCAGCAAAAGGATTGATCGACCTGGCATCTGAGCGGCAAGCCGCGCATAGGAAGCACCAGCGGTGAGGTTAAGAAACCGAATGAAAGGGTAGACCGGGTAGGTAGATGCACGGCGGGCGAAGTGCGCGGACAAACTGAAGGTGAAGGACTGTGGTACGTGGCAATGCAGCAGAGAAGTCCAACAACTGGTGTATGGGCGTTTGGAACCCGCTTGCGTGCCTATTTCTGATCTTCCGGCCCCGCACGGCGGCTGCGTAAGGATTCCCACAGCGGGGTACGGAAAGCTACGGAAAGCTACGGAAACCTAAGGAGTGTCAAGGAACGATAAGGAATCCTTGTTGTTCTCATAGTGTATGTGAAGGGCCGACAGCGACGGCACTGGCTACGCGTGCACCGTGGGGCGGGCAGAGCCCCTACCGAGATTTGGCTTGGGTGGCACGTAGGCCGCTTCAGTGAAACAATTCATGTATGCGGTGCATGGCAACAACAACACACCCAGTCGCAAAAACGCACACGCACGAGGCACCTGCGCCGCCGCAAGCTCGCACGGCACGGCGGGGGGGGGGGGGCATTAGCAGTGAGAATGCGCGCAAGTACAGCGATGGTGAACCACAATGACCGGGCCACAACAAACAAACGACGACCTTCAAAGACGGAAAGGCAACGGCAGCGGAAGAGGCCCAACGCCTTGCCTTGTGTACGTTGCACCACGGCGCACAATGGCAATGGCGCACAACACCTCGAGCCAGTCGTCGCTCTGTGTGCATGTGCCTAACCCGTAGCACGCACCGCGCCGTGTGCTTCGTGGCACGCAATAGACCAAGGCAGGCATATCGCCGCTGTGTCGTCAGCAGCCTAATCCGTAGCATGCACCGTGCCGTGGCTGGATACTACAAAAGCATGCAGACAGCAGCAAGGTGCGGCGCAGACGCGCAGGCAAGGCGGAGGGCGAAACAGGATCTCCATCTACAAAAGCATGTAGTACGGCACTTGAGTGCGAATCCGTCGTGCCCAGCCCCCTTGAAACAGGCGGGTGTGACCCAGCGTTCTATTATCATTGTTTTTATTATTATTGTTTTTATAATTATTATTGTTATCATCATGATTATTATTAGTACAGCGTCTCCTCCTTTTAATCATATGATCTTCCCAATGCCTTTGGGAAAACGGTGAGCAAAAATGGGCGGGTCCTTTCCGGAACAGCCAAGTGCGCTGCCCCCGCCCCCACGGGAGGGCCCCCGGTTTTGCGCACCACAAAGTTGTGCCCTAACTGCCCCGCCCGTAGGTGCTTGCACCTCTTCACCACGTGCCCGCCTGAGTCCGTCGCCGTGTCAGCCGATGGGCTGGTGATGGGCGCCGCGTCGGCCGCCGTGCTGCCGGTCGCCTGCGTGTTGGCCAACGGGCGCTTGCCCTGCAGCACATTGACGGCGCCACCACGCTCTGCTGCTGCAGCAGCAGCAGCAACCGCAGCCAGCATCGTTCATGCCAGTGTCCATGCCGGCACCCGTGCCGGCTGTTGCCGCTGCTGCTGCTGCCTCTGCATCTGCGCGTCCGCCCTGTGTGCCCGTGTCCGGTGCTGGTGTGGCAGCATAGTCTGTGGCGCGCCCTGCTGCTGCGGCTTGGGGCTTCCCTGCCAACATGCACCCAAGCGGTGGTAGCCCTGCGAGCGCAGCCTGTATGTTTGAGTTGTGCTGCTTGTAGAGGTGGCTTCGCCGTGCCAGTCCACCCTCCACCAGACGCTTGTGCTCTTGCAGCAGGTCCTGCGGCCAAGGCAAGGTGGTGGATCAACAACATGACGATCGCCCGGCATGCATGGTGCATGCTGAACGGGACATCATGCACTTCCACAGGCGGCGGCAAGCGTTGCATGCATGCATGCATACATGCATTGTGCACCCACTAAACCCACACACATCATGCACCCCATCAACGCAAGCTTACGCCGAGTGTTTGCCAGGCCGATTGTGCCAAGGCTGGGCTGGTCTTTAGCCTGGCGCCTGCGGTGCCTGGAGGAACTGCGGCTCTGTTCGCTCTTGCAGCCACGAAGATGATGCGGTCCTCCATGCGCCAGCAGCTGAGGTCCGTAGGGGCTGCGGCTGCAAGCTCCTTGCTGACGACCAGGCGGACCCCGACCTTGTCCACCCAGCGCCGCACGCGGCAGAGATCAGCCTTTGAGGCAACCTGGAGCTCAAGGAGCTCGCCTACCGTCATGGCCTGCATGCATGCCACATGACATGTTTTGACATGTTGACAGAAAGAAGAGGAAACGGAAATCAGTAAGAGGCGTACATAGCAATGGGTGGCAATATCTTGGCCAGGCCACCCCGTGCTCTTCTTTGGTAGTTGTTGTCTTCTTTAAGCAGACTAAGCAGACGATTAAAAGTGTAACTCGGATCGTTTTTTAGTCCATTTCCGATCCGAGTTACACTTTTACACCCTCCCTGCCGGGCTTACAGCCTGAAAGCCGGGGCAGGGAGGGTACCGCAAGGGGGGCCGCATTGCTTGCCGGCCGTGTCCAAACGCCACTCGCAGCGGCTGGCGCACCGCCTCGGCGAGCAGCTGGCCTGGGACCAAAGCTACGACTTCTACTGGACCCGACGGCCAATCGCTGTCCCGCACAGCCCGGAGTCTTTTAGGTAGGAGCGGGGGAGGGCACCCTCCCTGCCGGGCTTACAGCCTGAAAGCCGGGCTTACAGCCTGAAAGCCGGGGCAGGGAGGGTACCGCAAGGGGGCCGCATTGCTTGCCGGCTGTCTCCGCACGCCACTCGCAGCGGCTGGCGCACCGCCTTGGCGGGCAGCCGGCCGGAGGAGATCAGCATTGGAGGCAAACTGGAGCTCGCAGTCTCTTCATTGATCAACCGCGGAAATGGTTCCACAATGTCAACTGGACGCGAATCACTCTAAGGCAAGGCGCTGAACACTGCGAGAGGCAGGTGGGGACAAAAGAGACAGCAAGCTGGAGTAAGGACAAAAGATAGATACAGCAAGCAGATGCTGTGAGTAGAGGTTTTCAACGTGAAGCCGAAGTGGACTGGGTTTGGGCTGCTTGGGCGAGCCAATAAGCAGATAGAGCAGAAGAGCCACGCACTGCACTAAAGGAGCATGCAGTCGGCCTATGCCAAGCATAATGCTGTCCACTCTGACGCAGAGTGTGTGTCTGCCGGTGCGAGTGTTCGAAGACGGGACTACTGGGCAGGATGACGCGTCAAGGAGCCGAAACTTCCACTCTCCAACCACGTGTTTCGCGGCCTTGAGCGCAACTTTAGCATCCTGTAGCGCCTTCAGGCAGGCGGCGACCTCTGCCTCCGCCTCCGACATTTGTGCGTGTGGACCGTGTCAGGGGTTTGAGATGTTGAACAGAAAGAAGAAGAAACGGAAATCAGTAAGAGGCGTACATAGCAATGCGTGGCAGTATCTTGGTCAGGCCACCCCGTGCTCTTCTTCTTCTGGTATTGCCTCCTTTTAAGCAGACTAAGCAGACGATTAAAAGTGTAACCCGGATCGTTTTTTGGACAATTTCCGATCCGGGTTACACTTTTACTGCCCCGTCACTGATCCCCCCCTGGCGAGGAAGGGGCGGACTAGTACGACGCACATTGCCGACCGTGTCCTCACAGCACACGCAGCCGCTGGCGCACCAACGCAGCACACAGCTAGCCGGCGGCATTACCTAGGACTTCTACCCCAAGCGGCCACGAAAAGCTGCCCCGCTGTGCCGGCAGCTGCCCATATGGCGCGAATCATGGCAGCACTGGAGGGAAACAGCCACGGTGCAGCACCACAGGCGCGCCGGCTGCCCCGGCTGCATAGTAGAGAATGCAGCCATGTTTATGAGCAACGTGCTGCCGCAGCCACGCGCGCTGCCTTGCCCACTCTGTGGACTACACTCCCGTGCCGCTAGCACCATCCTCCATATTAGTGCGTGCAGCGGCACCGACAGCGGCACCTGATACGTAGGCTTCAGCAATTTCATCGGTTGTCCCATGCGCCCTTGATAGCCGTATGCCACCTAGTGACTACGTGGCTGCCGCTCTCACTGCAGCCGCCTGGCGAGGCAAGCAAACAGGCTTGGCGTACAGCTTTTACGGCAGTTGCCGTATACATGGCTTTGCCGACCGTCTCCGCCCGGCTCGCGCAACCACTGGGGCGCCGAATCGGCGAGCAGCTGGCCTGTGATAATAATAATAATAGTACGCTGGGTCATACCCGCGTGTGTTAAGGGGGCTGGGCACGATGGACTCGCACTCAAGTGCTCGTCTTACGACGGTACCCGTAGGGTACCTACCCAACCACCAGGGCAGACAAAAAGGGAGGGGTGGGCCGCCTAGCCGGCGTCCCCGGGCCGCCGCCGCTTGGCGCCACGGCGTGCCCCCTCCTGTGCTGCCTGTGCTGGGCCTGTCATAGCCAGGCGTTGTCCGGCGGGCCGCTCCAGGTGCCGGCGGAGCTTGATGATGGTATGCCCAGCCAGAACGGCGTGCGCGTGCAGTTTGGATGCACAGCGCTGTGCCGCTGCAGACTCTACACCAAGGTCCCTCAGTGTCGGGACCAATTGTTTCCCAATGGATCCGCAGACGTCCTGGCCTGTGACCCAAGCTACGACTTCTACTGGACCCGACGGCCAATCGCTGTCCCGCACAGCCCGGAGCTGCCCGCACACTGAGCGCCATGTCCCGCCGCGGTGGAGCTAACAGCCACAGCGCTGCCCCACAGGTGCACAGGCTTCCGCGGCTGGATAGTACAAAAGGTAGACATAGCTGTCAGGAAGTCTCCCTCTCACTGGTGGATCGTGTTGTGCCAACACCGCGAGGTAGACTCTCGCGGTGTGGCAGGCGGCCGGTGCCAATGCTGCCTGCCTCACTGCGGGTGTCCCACGCGTGCGCACACACACGTGTGGCGTCAGCGTGCAACGATCGCTGCAAGTCAAATGACGGCAAGGCATGCATGCGCACAAAAGGAGCAAGCCTGTTGTGCACTGCCGTCAAGTGAATGTCCGTCCATGGGGCTGGGGCGGCGCCGCCGCCCTGCCTCCCACACCGTTACACCGACCGGACGGCCTTGCTGAGGCACCCCGCCCACGCAACACCTGCGAGTCAATTGACGCAAGGCTAGCATGCGCACGAAAGGAGCAAACCTGTTGTGCTCTGCCGTCAAATGAATGTCCGTCCACGCGGATGGGGCGGGTGCGGCGCCGCCGCCCTGCCTCCCACACCGTTACACCGACCAGACGGCCCTGCTGAGGCACCCCACACAAGTGCTAAGAGTCAGCTGACGCAAGGCCGGCATGCGCACGAAAGGAGCAAGCCTGTTGTGCTATGCCGTCAAATGAATGTCCGTCCATGGGGATTGGGCGGGTGTGGCGCCGCCGCCCTGCCTCCCACACCGTTACACCAACCGGACGGCCCTGCTGAGGCACCCCACGCAAGTGCTGCGAGTCCATTGACGCAAGGCCAGCATACGCACGAAAGGAGCAAGCCTGTTGTGCTATACCGTCACATGAATGTCCGTCCATGGGGTTGGTGCGGGTGCGGCGCCGCCGCCCTGCCTCCCACACCGTTACACCAACCGGACGGCCCTGGTGAGGCACCCCACGCAAGTGCTGCGAGTCAATTGACGCAAGGCCAGCATACGCACGAAAGGAGCAAGCCTGTTGTGCTATGCCGTCAAATGAATGTCCGTCCATGGGGATGGGGCGGGTGTGGCGCCACCGCCCTGCCTCCCACACCGTTACACCGGCCCGACGGCCCTGCTGAGGCACCCCACGCAAGTGCTGCGAGTCAATTGACGCAAGGCCAGCATACGCACGATAGGAGCAAGCCTGTTGTGCTATGCCGTCAAATGAATGTCCGTCCATGGGGATGGGGCGGGTGTGGCGCCACCGCCCTGCCTCCCACACCGTTACACCGGCCCGACGGCCCTGCTGAGGCACCCCACACAAGTGCAGCGTGTCGGCTGACGCAAGGCCAGCATACGCACGAAAGCAGCAAGCCTGTTGTGCTATGCCATCAATGAATGTCCGTCCATGGGGATGGGGCGGGTTTGGCGCCACCGCCCTGCCTCCCACACCGTTACACCGGCCCGACGGCCCTGCTGAGGCACCCCACGCAAGTGCTGCGAGTCAATTGACGCAAGGCCAGCATACGCACGAAAGGAGCAAGCCTGTTGTTCTATGCCGTCAATGAATGTTCGTCCATGGGGATGGGGCGGGTGTGGCGCCACCGCCCTGCCTCCCACACCGTTACACCAACCGGACGGCCCTGCTGAGGCACCCCACGCAAGTGCTGCGAGTCAATTGACGCAAGGCCAGCATACGCACGAAAGGAGCAAGCCTGTTGTGCTATGCCGTCAAATGAATGTCCGTCCATGGGGTTGGTGTGGGTGCGGCGCCGCCGCCCTGCCTCCCACACCGTTACACCAACCGGACGGCCCTTGTGAGGCACCCCACGCAAGTGCTGCGAGTCAATTGACGCAAGGCCAGCATACGCACGAAAGGCGCAAGCCTGTTGTGCTATGCCGTCACATGAATGTCCGTCCATGGGGATGGGGCGGGTGTGGCGCCGCCGCCCTGCCTCCCACACCGTTACACCGGCCCGACGGCCTTGCTGAGGCACCCTACGCAAGTGTTGCGAGTCAGCTGACGCAAGGCCAGCATACGCACGAAGGCAGAAAGCCTGTTGTGCTATGCCGTCAAATGAATGTCCGTCCATGGGGATGGGGCGGGTGCGGCACCGCTGCCCTGCCTCCTACACCGTTACACCGACCGGACGACCTCGCTGAGGCACCCCACGCAAGCAGCGTGTCGGCTGACGCAAGGCCAGCATACGCACAAAAGCAGCAAGCCTGTTGTGCTATGCCGTCAAATGAATGTCCGTCCATGGGGATGGGGCGGGTGTGGCGCCGCCGCCCTGCCTCCCACACCGTTACACCAACCGGACGGCCCTGCTGAGGCACCCCACGCAAGTGCTGCGAGTCAATTGACGCAAGGCCAGCATACGCACGAAAGGAGCAAGCCTGTTGTGCTATGCCGTCAATGAATGTCCGTCCATGGGGATGGGGCGGGTGTGGCGCCACCGCCCTGCCTCCCACACCGTTACACCAACCGGACGGCCCTGCTGAGGCACCCCACACAAGTGCATCGTGTCGGCTGACGCAAGGCCAGCATACGCACGAAGGCAGAAAGCCTGTTGTGCTATGCCGTCAAATGAATGTCCGTCCATGGGGATGGGGCGGGTGTGGCGCCACCGCCCTGCCTCCCACACCGTTACACCAACCGGACGGCCCTGCTGAGGCACCCCACACAAGTGCAGCGTGTCGGCTGACGCAAGGCCAGCATACGCACGAAAGCAGCAAGCCTGTTGTGCTATGCCGTCAAATGAATGTCCGTCCATGGGGATGGGGCGGGTGTGGCGCCGCCGCCCTGCCTCCCACACCGTTACACCGGCCGACGGCCTTGCTGAGGCACCCTACGCAAGTGTTGCGAGTCAGCTGACGCAAGGCCAGCATACGCACGAAGGCAGAAAGCCTGTTGTGCTATGCCGTCAAATGAATGTCCGTCCATGGGGATGGGGCGGGTGCGGCACCGCTGCCCTGCCTCCTACACCGTTACACCGACCGGACGACCTCGCTGAGGCACCCCACGCAAGCAGCGTGTCGGCTGACGCAAGGCCAGCATACGCACAAAAGCAGCAAGCCTGTTGTGCTATGCCGTCAAATGAATGTCCGTCCATGGGGATGGGGCGGGTGTGGCGCCGCCGCCCTGCCTCCCACACCGTTACACCAACCGGACGGCCCTGCTGAGGCACCCCACGCAAGTGCTGCGAGTCAATTGACGCAAGGCCAGCATACGCACGAAAGGAGCAAGCCTGTTGTGCTATGCCGTCAATGAATGTCCGTCCATGGGGATGGGGCGGGTGTGGCGCCACCGCCCTGCCTCCCACACCGTTTACACCAACCGGACGGCCCTGCTGAGGCACCCCACACAAGTGCATCGTGTCGGCTGACGCAAGGCCAGCATACGCACGAAAGCAGCAAGCCTGTTGTGCTATGCCGTCAAATGAATGTCCGTCCATGGGGATGGGGCGGGTGTGGCGCCACCGCCCTGCCTCCCACACCGTTACACCAACCGGACGGCCCTGCTGAGGCACCCCACACAAGTGCAGCGTGTCGGCTGACGCAAGGCCAGCATACGCACGAAAGCAGCAAGCCTGTTGTGCTATGCCGTCAAATGAATGTCCGTCCATGGGGATGGGGCGGGTGTGGCGCCACCGCCCTGCCTCCCACACCGTTACACCGGCCCGACGGCCCTGCTGAGGCACCCCACGCAAGTGCTGCGAGTCAATTGACGCAAGGCCAGCATACGCACGAAAGGAGCAAGCCTGTAGTGCTATGCCGTCAATGAATGTCCGTCCATGGGGATGGGGCGGGTGTGGCGCCACCGCCCTGCCTCCCACACCGTTACACCAACCGGACGGCCCTGCTGAGGCACCCCACACAAGTGCAGCGTGTCGGCTGACGCAAGGCCAGCATACGCACGAAAGCAGCAAGCCTGTTGTGCTATGCCGTCAAATGAATGTCCGTCCATGGGGATGGGGCGGGTGTGGCGCCACCGCCCTGCCTCCCACACCGTTACACCGGCCCGACGGCCCTGCTGAGGCACCCCACGCAAGTGCTGCGAGTCAATTGACGCAAGGCCAGCATACGCACGAAAGGGCAAGCCTGTTGTGCTATGCCGTCAATGAATGTTCGTCCCATGGGGATGGGGCGGGTGTGGCGCCGCCGCCCTGCCTCCCACACCGTTACACCAACCGGACGGCCCTGCTGAGGCACCCCACGCAAGTGCTGCGAGTCAATTGACGCAAGGCCAGCATACGCACGAAAGGAGCAAGCCTGTTGTGCTATGCCGTCCAATGAATGTCCGTCCATGGGGTTGGTGCGGGTGCGGCGCCGCCGCCCTGCCTCCCACACCGTTACACCAACCGGACGGCCCTGGTGAGGCACCCCACGCAAGTGCTGCGAGTCAATTGACGCAAGGCCAGCATACGCACGAAATAAGCAAGCCTGTTGTGCTATGCCGTCACATGAATGTCCGTCCATGGGGATGGGGCGGGTGTGGCGCCGCCGCCCTGCCTCCCACACCGTTACACCGGCCCGACGGCCTTGCTGAGGCACCCTACGCAAGTGTTGCGAGTAAGCTGACGCAAGGCCAGCATACGCACGAAGGCAGAAAGCCTGTTGTGCTATGCCGTCAAATGAATGTCCGTCCATGGGGATGGGGCGGGTGCGGCACCGCTGCCCTGCCTCCTACACCGTTACACCAACCGGACGACCTCGCTGAGGCACCCCACGCAAGCAGCGTGTCGGCTGACGCAAGGCCAGCATACGCACAAAAGCAGCAAGCCTGTTGTGCTATGCCGTCAAATGAATGTCCGTCCATGGGGATGGGGCGGGTGTGGCGCCGCCGCCCTGCCTCCCACACCGTTACACCAACCGGACGGCCCTGCTGAGGCACCCCACGCAAGTGCTGCGAGTCAATTGACGCAAGGCCAGCATACGCACGAAAGGAGCAAGCCTGTTGTGCTATGCCGTCAATGAATGTCCGTCCATGGGGATGGGGCGGGTGTGGCGCCACCGCCCTGCCTCCCACACCGTTACACCAACCGGACGGCCCTGCTGAGGCACCCCACACAAGTGCATCGTGTCGGCTGACGCAAGGCCAGCATACGCACGAAAGCAGCAAGCCTGTTGTGCTATGCCGTCAAATGAATGTCCGTCCATGGGGATGGGGCGGGTGTGGCGCCACCGCCCTGCCTCCCACACCGTTACACCAACCGGACGGCCCTGCTGAGGCACCCCACACAAGTGCAGCGTGTCGGCTGACGCAAGGCCAGCATACGCACGAAAACAGCAAGCCTGTTGTGCTATGCCGTCAAATGAATGTCCGTCCATGGGGATGGGGCGGGTGTGGCGCCACCGCCCTGCCTCCCACACCGTTACACCGGCCCGACGGCCCTGCTGAGGCACCCCACGCAAGTGCTGCGAGTCAATTGACGCAAGGCCAGCATACGCACGAAAGGAGCAAGCCTGTTGTGCTATGCCGTCAATGAATGTCCGTCCATGGGGATGGGGCGGGTGTGGCGCCACCGCCCTGCCTCCCACACCGTTACACCAACCGGACGGCCCTGCTGAGGCACCCCACACAAGTGCAGCGTGTCGGCTGACGCAAGGCCAGCATACGCACGAAGCAGCAAGCCTGTTGTGCTATGCCGTCAAATGAATGTCCGTCCATGGGGATGGGGCGGGTGTGGCGCCACCGCCCTGCCTCCCACACCGTTACACCGGCCCGACGGCCCTGCTGAGGCACCCCACGCAAGTGCTGCGAGTCAATTGACGCAAGGCCAGCATACGCACGAAAGGGGCAAGCCTGTTGTGCTATGCCGTCAATGAATGTTCGTCCATGGGGATGGGGCGGGTGTGGCGCCGCCGCCCTGCCTCCCACACCGTTACACCAACCGGACGGCCCTGCTGAGGCACCCCACGCAAGTGCTGCGAGTCAATTGACGCAAGGCCAGCATACGCACGAAAGGAGCAAGCCTGTTGTGCTATGCCGTCCAATGAATGTCCGTCCATGGGGTTGGTGCGGGTGCGGCGCCGCCGCCCTGCCTCCCACACCGTTACACCAACCGGACGGCCCTGGTGAGGCACCCCACGCAAGTGCTGCGAGTCAATTGACGCAAGGCCAGCATACGCACGAAATAAGCAAGCCTGTTGTGCTATGCCGTCACATGAATGTCCGTCCATGGGGATGGGGCGGGTGTGGCGCCGCCGCCCTGCCTCCCACACCGTTACACCGGCCCGACGGCCTTGCTGAGGCACCCTACGCAAGTGTTGCGAGTAAGCTGACGCAAGGCCAGCATACGCACGAAGGCAGAAAGCCTGTTGTGCTATGCCGTCAAATGAATGTCCGTCCATGGGGATGGGGCGGGTGCGGCACCGCTGCCCTGCCTCCTACACCGTTACACCAACCGGACGACCTCGCTGAGGCACCCCACGCAAGCAGCGTGTCGGCTGACGCAAGGCCAGCATACGCACAAAAGCAGCAAGCCTGTTGTGCTATGCCGTCAAATGAATTTCCGTCCATGGGGATGGGGCGGGTGTGGCGCCGCCGCCCTGCCTCCCACACCGTTACACCAACCGGACGGCCCTGCTGAGGCACCCCACGCAAGTGCTGCGAGTCAATTGACGCAAGGCCAGCATACGCACGAAAGGAGCAAGCCTGTTGTGCTATGCCGTCAATGAATGTCCGTCCATAGGGATGGGGCGGGTGTGGCGCCACCGCCCTGCCTCCCACACCGTTACACCAACCGGACGGCCCTGCTGAGGCACCCCACACAAGTGCATCGTGTCGGCTGACGCAAGGCCAGCATACGCACGAAAGCAGCAAGCCTGTTGTGCTATGCCGTCAAATGAATGTCCGTCCATGGGGATGGGGCGGGTGTGGCGCCACCGCCCTGCCTCCCACACCGTTACACCAACCGGACGGCCCTGCTGAGGCACCCCACACAAGTGCAGCGTGTCGGCTGACGCAAGGCCAGCATACGCACGAAAGCAGCAAGCCTGTTGTGCTATGCCGTCAAATGAATGTCCGTCCATGGGGATGGGGCGGGTGTGGCGCCACCGCCCTGCCTCCCACACCGTTACACCGGCCCGACGGCCCTGCTGAGGCACCCCACGCAAGTGCTGCGAGTCAATTGACGCAAGGCCAGCATACGCACGAAAGGAGCAAGCCTGTTGTGCTATGCCGTCAATGAATGTCCGTCCATGGGGATGGGGCGGGTGTGGCGCCACCGCCCTGCCTCCCACACCGTTACACCAACCGGACGGCCCTGCTGAGGCACCCCACACAAGTGCAGCGTGTCGGCTGACGCAAGGCCAGCATACGCACGAAAGCAGCAAGCCTGTTGTGCTATGCCGTCAAATGAATGTCCGTCCATGGGGATGGGGCGGGTGTGGCGCCACCGCCCTGCCTCCCACACCGTTACACCGGCCCGACGGCCCTGCTGAGGCACCCCACGCAAGTGCTGCGAGTCAATTGACGCAAGGCCAGCATACGCACGAAAGGAGCAAGCCTGTTGTGCTATGCCGTCAATGAATGTTCGTCCATGGGGATGGGGCGGGTGTGGCGCCGCCGCCCTGCCTCCCACACCGTTACACCAACCGGACGGCCCTGCTGAGGCACCCCACGCAAGTGCTGCGAGTCAATTGACGCAAGGCCAGCATACGCCCGAAAGGAGCAAGCCTGTTGTGCTATGCCGTCAAATGAATGTCCGTCCATGGGGTTGGTGCGGGTGCGGCGCCGCCGCCCTGCCTCCCACACCGTTACACCAACCGGACGGCCCTGGTGAGGCACCCCACGCAAGTGCTGCGAGTCAATTGACGCAAGGCCAGCATACGCACGAAATAAGCAAGCCTGTTGTGCTATGCCGTCACATGAATGTCCGTCCATGGGGATGGGGCGGGTGTGGCGCCGCCGCCCTGCCTCCCACACCGTTACACCGGCCCGACGGCCTTGCTGAGGCACCCTACGCAAGTGTTGCGAGTAAGCTGACGCAAGGCCAGCATACGCACGAAGGCAGAAAGCCTGTTGTGCTATGCCGTCAAATGAATGTCCGTCCATGGGGATGGGGCGGGTGCGGCACCGCTGCCCTGCCTCCTACACCATTACACCAACCGGACGGCCCTGCTGAGGCACCCCACGCAAGTGCTGCGAGTCAATTGACGCAAGGCCAGCATACGCACGAAGGGAGCAAGCCTGTTGTGCTATGCCGTCACATGAATGTCCGTCCATGGGGTTGGTGCGGGTGCGGCGCCGCCGCCCTGCCTCCCACACCGTTACACCAACCGGACGGCCTTGCTGAGGCACCCCTCACAAGTGCTGCGAGTCAATTGACGCAAGGCCAGCATACGCACGAAAGAAGCAAGCCTGTTGTGCCGTGTCGTCAAATGAATGTCCGTCCATGGGGTAGGTTGGGGCGGGTGCGGCGCTGCCGCCCTGCCTCCCACACTGTTACACCGGCCCGACGGCCTTGCTGAGGCACCCTACGCAAGTGTTGCGAGTAAGCTGACGCAAGGCCAGCATACGCACGAAGGCAGAAAGCCTGTTGTGCTATGCCGTCAAATGAATGTCCGTCCATGGGGATGGGGCGGGTGCGGCGCCGCCGCCCTGCCTCCTACACCGTTACACCAACCGGACGGCCCTGCTGAGGCACCCCACGCAAGTGCTGAGAGTCAATTGACGCAAGGCCAGCATACGCACGAAAGGAGCAAGCCTGTTGTGCTATGCCGTCACACGAATGTCCTTCCATGGGGATGGGGCGAGTGCGGCACCTGTAACGCCTATAAGCGTCGCCCCCTAACGGCCTAGTTACTACCCGCGTATAAGCCCTGACAGCGCCCACCAGCGCAAGGCAGTACATGTGCCGTATGCCGTACAGGCGAGCACTTCACATGCCTTGGCCTTGGTGGTTAGCCGCATGGCGGTTGCCGCATAGCAGTGTCGCATTGCGGTTACCGGCACAATTGCCGCCGACCATGCATGGCCATTCCAACCAACACACTACAGATTCCCACGCCTATATATGCGTGAGGCACGCGCGCTGTTCGGTAGATCAGTACAGGCTGGCAATGGGGTTCAAGTTCCCCTACTACTCATTGGATACCTCGGGAAGGGGCGCAACCCCCTGCGCGTGCTGAACGTTTGTATAGTGTGTGTGGCCTCTGTGCTACATTGGTTCGAAGCCACTAAGCTTCCCCGGGCCTAGCCCTTTCTAGGCTCTCAGCGATTTTTTTTTTCGCTTCGCTTCCGCAGCAACATGGCTGCTGCTCCTGGCAGCGGCACCGGACTGTCAGAGGACCTGGCGGGGATGGAATTCAACACCCCAAATGGCTCGACTCAGGCCACTGAGTCACAGGTTCGGATAACGCAGGAGGCTGCACGCTTCCTGCAGGACGCTCTTAGCATGCTCCCCGCGGATGCACCTGTGCAGCAGTTGCAGGATTTGCTAGCACAAAGCATTGCGCGTGAGCATGCGCGGCAGTCGACGGCTGGCAGCAGTATGGGAAGGGTGGAAAGTGAGAACGGCGCGGGCTTGCCTTTGTTCCCCCCGCTGCCGCTTTCACCGCCACCACCGCTGCCGGCCGGCACACCGCCGCCGTTAGCTGCTGCCCAGCAGCAGAACCCGTCCAGCGCAGACCTGCCTTTGCGTCTGCGCGAACCAATTGCTGCTATCGACAGCAACAACACTGACCCCCTTGTGCGCTTGCTTGTGCAACCCACTACCGCGGTGCAGAGCGGCAACACTGAGGGTCAGCGCGGTACGGCCGCGGCGCCCCCAGGTCCTTCGGAGGCAGTTGCGGCTGTGGCTACGGCTACGGCTGCCGCCCCGATGGATATGAACACCATCATCGAATGGTTCAGGAACCTCAAGTCCCACGTCGGTCAAGTGGCGGCGGGCCAGAAGGAGGCTGTGGGCAGCCAGCAGGCCCTGCAGACTACCCTGAACACCGTGGTGGGCAACCAGGGCGCCCTCCAACACCAAATGGAGACCGTTACCCGCGCCGTGCAGGAGGTAGGTGGTGAAGACCCTCCCATAGCGGGCACCAGCACCAGCATGGGGCACGTAAAGGGCTTGCCACAACCTGCCAAATTTGGGGCTGACCCTAAGCTCGACGGCACCAAAATCACGGACCGCGAGGTGTGGTTTGGACACCGTACTTGAGTACATGCAAACCCAGGGCATGCGCCTCAGCTGCTTTCGCTTTTTCTTACAAGGGCCTGCGTCGGAGTGGTACGATACCCTCCTTAAGAACCAGGCTACCTTGGGTGTGACGCTTACGCAGCGCACACTACGTGAACAATTCATCCTCACATTTGGGGACCCACTGCACCGTCGTGTGCCCATGGAGGCACTCGACAGGTTGCACGCTGGGGAACACCGTATGGAGGATGGCTCCACTGTGGGCATGTACGTTCAAAAGTTCCTCAGCATTATGCTGCAAGTTCCCGATATGCGGGAACGGGAGAAGGCATCATGGTTTGTGCAAGGCCTGCTGCCTGCACTCCGGGTCAAGGCCATGGTCGACCCCAAAACAAACGAACGATATGAAACCCTTGACGCCGTCATGCGCGCAGCCTATGCGGCCGAGTTACAAATCTCGGCGGGCCGGGCGGGCGCGGGCAAGGGTACGGGATCGGCTACAGCCGCGGTACTGCACTCGGCGGGCCGCAACGGCACCAACAAGCACGACCGTGGTGGTCGCAAGCAACGTGGCTACGGCCGCAACTCAGGTTTCAAGGCTAACAAGCCTTCCGCACACCGTTCGCAGGTGCAAGTTGCGCAGACCAAGATTCTGGATGCGCTGGGCAACCTGACCGGGTTCCAGTCGATCGAAACCCCCGCGCAAGCGCCAGTCGCAGGGCGGGGGCGGTGGCAGCAACCGCCAATCCCAGAACGGCAGCGGCAGGACACTCTCGCAGCAGGAGATCACCATGCTGCGCTCCATGGGCGCCTGCACCATCTGCGCGGCGCAAGGCACCACCACAGCCTACAAGCTGTGCGCGAAGCACAATAAGAACGCCGCGCGCGACAACGCGATGGCCGAGTGAAGGGTTGCGCAGTGTGACCCATGCGGCAAGTCCGCTGCGCTTCCTGCCGGTGATGCATTCGGGCATGATGCGCCACAAGCCCCATATAACTCTGATCGCATGCTAAGGCACGACGAGTTTAAACGCTGGCAGCACGTGACGGGTCGTTCTTTTGACTTCGACGCTGCTTGTAATGATGATGGGGAGAATGCTCACTGTGCCGCGTTCGCGTCACCAAGCACCTCGTTTTTCAGCCATAACGTAGCTGGCAAACACGTTTGGTGCAACGCGCCTTTTACGCTCATACCGCAATGGGTCAGGCACTACCGCAAATGCAAGCGCCTTGATCCATGCAATACAAGCGCTGTGTTCATCATGCCTGACTGGCCGCACTTGCGCGAGCTCACAGCTGGCATGCAGCTCTTGCACACCTACGAGGTTGGCACGCAGCTGTTCACTGCAACCTGAAGGTGGTACGCGCCGCATGTTGCCTGGCATTCCGTGGCCGGTGCACGTTTGGTACGACCCGCCGGAAAAAGCCGCGATCAATTCGTTAGGCAACACGTCGAAAATGCGCTTCAAATCAAGCACACCAACCGGAAGGGCATAGCTCTCATGGACACAGGCGCCTCGCACTGCTTCGTTACAGAAGCATACGTTAAAAACCGTTGCGAAATGAAGCCTAACACGTACGTCAACTCAGTTGATTTGGCCAATGGGCAGCACATATCCCTGCTGGGGCGCGTGCGCTTTTGGGTGCGCATGGCGCGCTATAGCGGCTGGGTTAACGCCTTTGTCATGCCTGAACTTATAGACGGCATTGACCTCATTCTAGGCCAAGACTGGCTTGACGCAAACAAAGCCGTGCTCGACATCACAGAAGGCACGTGCACTCTCAAGGCAAACCCACCACACCGTACCAAGGAAGTGGTGCTCCAAGCGATGGCACCAGCTTCAGGTGGGGAGGACGCAAACGACCTTGCTCAAGCAGGCGTTGCGGTCATGCGCTACGTATGCAGCGTTCTCGCGCACAACTCCTCACAGATCGACACAATGTCGGCAAAAGCAACAAAGAAACACCTGAAGCGTGGTGGTCGTGCCATGCTTGTAGTTGTTACCAAGGAATTGGAGCAACAAATGGTTTCGCCTGCAACACTTCTCGCTCACAAGGAGCCCGGCGCACAAAACGCCGAGCCCAGCGTCGCACCTCCAGCTTACGAGCAGGACGTCGCTGCAGAAATACGGAAGATTCCGGACAAAATGGCCGAATCGTTTCCGTACAAGGAGCAGCTACGGACGCTGTACTCGAGAAGAAACACACATTTTATCCAATCACCAAGCAAGGCCCTGACCGCGGCATTGGCCATACGATACGCCTCATGCCGGACGCGGTACCCAACGCTGGACGTCGAGACAGGCTATCACCTGCCGAGCTCGATGAAGTCAAAAAGCAGGTTACTGAGCTGCTACAAAAAAGGCCTTATCGAGCCGAGTACGTCGCCTTGGGGTGCCAACGTCATTTTCGCTCCTAAAAAAGGACGGAGGCCTTCGCTTGTGCCTAGACTACAGGGCACTCAACAGGCAGACTATCAAGTCGCACTATCCACTACCAAATATCCTCGACTGCATCGATAAGCTTTCCGGTGCGTCTTGGTTTTCCTCAGTCGACCTGTACAGCGGGTACTGGCAAATCAACATCCAGGAAGAAGACAGGCCGCTAACAGCCTTCAAAACTCCCCTGGGCCAGTACCAATGGCGTGTGCTTCCTATGGGCCTCGCCAACGCTCCAGGCACGTTCCAGTCAGTTGTCAACAAGATGCTGGCTCCCTATATCGGCAAGTTCGTGGTTGTGTACCTGGACGACATCCTCAGCAAAACGGCTGAAGAGCACGTGGAACACGTACGCCTCGTCCTCGAAGCGCTGGACAAACATCAATTCCAAGCCAAGCTCTCTAAATGTGAGTTTGCCAAGACCGAACTAGCGTTCTTGGGCTTCGTGGTCGGTCGTGAAGGCCTGAAGGTCGATCCCAAAAAGATTGAGGTTGTCAAAAATTGGCCCACCCCAAAGGACCCGACGGAACTGCGTCGCTTCTTGGGCCTAGCCAACTATTTCAGGCGATTTGTCCGGCACTACTCTTCGCTAGTGGCCCCGCTCACGGCAATCACAGGCAAAACGGTCGAATTTGTCTGGGACCCGAGCAGGAAGCTGCCTTCCAAGGCGTCAAATACGCCCTCACGCATGCTCCTGTCTTGGCACTACCCAACTTCACAAAGCCGTTCAAAGTCATCAGTGATGCCTCTATTCATGGCACGGGTGCCATCCTTCTCCAAGGAGAGACAAGCAAGAAAGAGTGGTCGCCTATGGCTCCACCAAATTCTCACCTGCCGAGTACAACTACACAACCACTGAACAAGAAATGCTCGCCATTATCAAAGCCTTAAAGGAATGGCGATGCTACCTTGAAGGTCCGCAGTTCACTGTGTACACGGACCACAGACCTAACACACACATTGATACCCAGCCTAACCTCTCTCGGAGGCAAGTGCGATGGATTGAATTTCTATCCCGGTTCAACATCGTGTGGGAGTACAAGAAGGGCGCAGACAATATTGCGGACCCTCTCTCACGCATTCACGAGCGTGTTCAAGCGTGTGTTGCCACAATTCGGTTGCAAACGCGACTGGAAGGCAACCTGCCATCACTGCTGAAGGAAGGTTATCAGCATGATCCCTCCTTCGTGCAACCCATTGCGCGTGGCGTGCAGTGTGATGACGACGGCATTTTCCGCCGCAACGGCAAGGTCATGGTGCCAAACTATGGCACTCTTCGCGCGGATATCCTTCGTGAATACCACGATAGTCCGTATGCCGGCCACCGTGGGGACGCCCGTACACTCGACCTGATCAGTCGCGTATTTTGGTGGCCCGGCCTTGCTAAAGACGTCGCGGAATACTGCAAGACATGTCTTGATTGCCAACGCAACAAGCCATCAAATCAAAAGCCGGCCGGCCTCTTGCAGCCTTTGCCTGTCCCTGACAATATTTGGGACTCCATTTCGATGGATTTCATCACACAACTACCCCGTTCCGACGACGGGAAGGACGCAATCGTGGTCTTCGTTGACCGCTTGAGCAAAATGGTGCGTCTCGCCGCCACTACCTCTGACGTTACCGCAGAGGAAACCGCGCAGTTGTTTGTCGACAACGTTTTCAAACACCATGGGTTGCCCAAAACGATGGTATCGGATCGAGGCACTCAGTTCACCAGCAACTTCTGGTCAGAGCTCATGAAGCTCCTCCAAACTGAGCGGACCCTCTCCACGTCATACCATCCGCAGACAGATGGCCAAACAGAACGCATGAACCGTACCCTGGAAGAAATGCTGCGCAATTATGTTTCGCCCACTCAAACCGATTTGGGACAAGAAACTTGCGATGGCTGAGTTTGCAATTAATAATTGCTACAACGAGTCTATCAAGGCTACGCCATTCGCGCTTAACTATCCCAAAAGGCCGCGTACGCCGCCTGAGATAGACCTTGAGGAACCCGCCAAAAAGAAGTCAAACAAGCCACCGCGCTGCCCGAGGGCCCGCGAATTTGGCGCCGAGATGACTAAGCGGATCAAGGAAGCGCGTGAAGCCATGCAAGCTGCGCAGCAACGTCAGAAGAAGTACGCAGACACTAAGCGGCGTGACGAAGTGTTCACAGTTGGGCAGCGTGTACTGCTATCAACTAAAAACATTCGGCTCACTCACCCCGGTGCTGCTAAGCTCCTGCCTAAGTGGATTGGTCCTTTTCCGATCACTGACCTTGTTGGTAAGGCAGCGGTGCGCCTCAAGCTTCCTGACGGTTACAGGATACACAACGTGTTTCACGTTTCGCTTGTGAAAGCCCTAAAAGAAACCCCTGGACGCCAGTGGCTTTTACCTGTCCCCGCACCTATCGCGTTCCTTGACGGCGACCCCTACTATTCCGTACGGGCGCTGCTGGACCACAAGGAGGTTCGTTCTGGAAGGACGACAAAGAAATACTACCTTGTATCGTGGGAAGGTTACGGCCCTGAGCATAACTCATGGGAACCGGAAGTCAATATTACTGACGAAGCACTTGAAGAATATTGGGCAATGCGTAAGCACCTTGATGGAAGGGCTACGCGCAAACGCAAGTAGTAGCCAGTGTAACTAGCCCGAGTAAAAAGCTCGCTGGGACTCTCGCTCCTAGGTGGGGAGGACTGTAACGCCTATAAGCGTCGCCCCCTAACGGCCTAGTTACTACCCGCGTATAAGCCCTGACAGCGCCCACCAGCGCAAGGCAGTACATGTGCCGTATGCCGTACAGGCGAGCACTTCACATGCCTTGGCCTTGGTGGTTAGCCGCATGGCGGTTGCCGCATAGCAGTGTCGCATTGCGGTTACCGGCACAAATTGCCGCCGACCATGCATGGCCATTCCAACCAACACACTACAGATTCCCACGCCTATATATGCGTGAGGCACGCGCGCTGTTCGGTAGATCAGTACAGGCTGGCAATGGGGTTCAAGTTCCCCTACTACTCATTGGATACCTCGGGAAGGGGCGCAACCCCCTGCGCGTGCTGAACGTTTGTATAGTGTGTGTGGCCTCTGTGCTACAGCACCGCTGCCCTGCCTCCTACACCGTTACACTAGTTACACTGACCGGACGACCTTGCTGAGGCACCCCACGCAAGTGTTGCGTGTCGGCTGACGCAAGGCCAGCATACGCACGAAAGGAGCAAGCCTGTTGTGCTATGCCGTCACACGAATGTCCTTCCATGGGGATGGGGCGAGTGCGGCACCGCTGCCCTGCCTCCTACACCGTTACACTGACCGGACGACCTTGCTGAGGCACCCCAAGCAAGTGTTGCGTGTCGGCTGACGCAAGGCCAGCATACGCACGAAAGCATGAAGCCTGTTGTGCTATGCCGTCAAATGAATGTCCGTCCATGGGGATGGGGCGGGTGCGGCGCCGCCCGCGCCCTGCCTCCCACACCGATACACTGACCGGACGGTCTTGCTGAGGCACCCCACGGAAGTGCTGCGTGCTCCGCTGACGCAACATGCGCAGGCCTGCT